>CAUYPK010012146.1:0-14588 GCA_963574355.1 Loris lydekkerianus | reverse complement strand
TTTTTGAAGCTGCTTCAATTGCCTGGGAGGTCCTCCTCATAAAATACTTGCCCAGACTGATCTCTTCAAGGGTTTTTCCTGTACTCTCCTCTAGTATTTTTATAGTTTCTTGTCTTAAGTTTAAATCTTTAATCCAGTGAGAGTCTATCTTAGTTAATGGTGAAAGGTGTGGGTCCAGTTTTAGTCTTCTGCAGGTTGCCAGCCAGTTCACCCAGCACCATTTGTTAAATAGGGAATCTTTTCCCCACTGAATGCTTTTAATTGGCTTGTCAAAGATCAAATAACAGTAACTAGCTGGATTCATCTCTTGGTTCTCTATTCTGTTCCAGACATCTATTTCTCTGTTTTTGTGCCAGTACCATGCTGTTTTGATCACTATCGATTTATAGTATACTCTGAGGTCTGGTAGCGTGATTCCTCCTGCTTTGTTTTTATTTCTGAGTAGTGTCTTGGCTATTTGAGGTTTTTTCTGATTTCATATAAAATGAAGTATTATGTTTTCAAGATCTTTAAAGTATGACAGTGGAGCTTTAATAGGGATTGCAATCAAATTGTATATTGCTTTGGGTAGTATGGACATTTTAACAATGTTGATTCTTCCCAGCCATGAGCATGGTATGGTTCTCCATTTGTTAACACTTTCAGCTGTTTCTTTTCTTAGAGTTTTATAGTTCTCTTTATAGAGATCTTTCACATCCTTTGTTACATAAACTCCCAAATATTTCATCTTCTTTGGCACTACTGTGAATGAAATAGAGTCTTATTTTTTTTTTTTTTCAGCTTGATTTTTTTCAGCTTGATTATTTAGGGTATATATAAAGGCTACTGATTTATGAATTTGATTTTGTAACCTGAGATGCTGCTGTATTCTTTGATCACTTCTAAGAGTTTTGTAGAAGAATCTTTGGTGTTTTCCAGATATACAATCATATCATCTGCAAAGAGTGAAAGTTTGATTTCTTCTGACCCTATATGGATACCCTTGATCGCCTTTTCTTCCCTAATTGTGATGGCTAAATCTTACATTACAATGTTAAAGAGCAGTGGAGACAATGGGCAGCCTTTTCTGGTTCCTAATCTGAGTGTAAATGATTTCAATTTAACTCCATTCAATACAATATGGCTATGGGTTTGCTGTAGATGGCCTCTATCAGTTTAAGAAATGTCCCTTTTATACCATTTTTCTTAAGTGTTCTGATCATGAAGGATATTATCAAAAGCTTTTACTGCATCAATTGAGAGAATCATATCATCTTTGTTTTTTAATTTGTTTATGTGCTAAATTATACTTACTGATTTACATATATTGAACCAGCTTTGAGACCCTGGGATAAAACCGACTTGAAATTGATGTATAATTTGTTTGATGTGTTGCTGGATTCTGTTTGTTAGGATCTTGTTGAATATCTTTGCATCTATATTCATTACGGATATTGGTCTAAATTTTCTTTTCTTGTTGGGTCTTTTCCTGGTTTGGGGATCAAGGTGATGTTTGCTTCATAGAACGTGTTGGGTAGTTTTTTTTCTTTGTCTACATTTTGGAACAGGTTGAGTAATATAGGTACTAGTTCCTCTTTAAAGGTGTGGTAGAATTCTGACGTGAAGCCATGTGGTCCTGGGCTTTTCTTTTTAGAGATACTTCATGTGGTTGATGCTATTTCAGAACTTGATATGGGCCTATTCAACATTTCCACTTGATTCTGGCTGTCTTGGAAGGTGACGTGCTTCTAAGTATTGGTCAATTTCCTTCAGATTGTCATATTTCTGAGAATAAAGTTTCTTGTAATATTCATTAAGGATTTTTTGAATTTCCAAGTAGTCTGTTGTTATTTCATCTTTGTCATTTCTGATTGATGAAATTAGAGATTTTACTCTTTTTTTTCCTGGTTAGGTTAGCCAAAGGTTTATCTATTTTATTGACCTTTTCAAAAAGACAACTTTTTGATTTATTGATCTTTTGTATAATTCTTTTGTTTTCAATTTCATTTAATTCTGCTCTAATTTTGGTTATTTCTTTTCTTTTACTGGGTTTGAGGTTAGAATGTTCTTCCTTTTCCAGTTGCTTGAGATGTCCCATTAAGTGGTTAACTTCCTCTCTTTCCGTTCTCTTGAGGAAGGCTTGCAGTGCTATAAATTTCCCTCTTAGAACTGCCTTTGCTGTATTCCAGAGGTTCTGATAATTCATGTCTTCATTGTTGTTTTGATCAAAAAACTTGGCAGTTTCCTGCTTAATCTCATCTCTGACCCAGCTATCATTCAGCATAAGGTTATTTAACTTCCATGTTTTTGTATGAGTATGCATATTTCTGTTGTTACTGAGTTCAACTTTTATTCCATGGTGGCCAGAGAAGATGCAAGGAATAACTTCTATTCCTTTAAATTTACTGAGGTTAGCCTTGTGACCTAAGATGTGATCAATTTTGGAGTATGTTCCATGGGCTGAAGAGAAGTATGTGTATTCAGTTTTGTTGGGATGAAATGTTCTATAGATGTCTGCTAAATCCAAATATTGGATGGTTAGGTTTAAATCTAAAATTTCTTTGCTCAGCTTCTTATTGGAGGATAGATCCAACAATGCCAAAGGAGTGTTGAAATCTCTCACTGCTATGGTTCTGGAGGAAATCAAGTTGCTCATGTCTGTTAGAGTTCCTCTTATAAATTGAGGTACATTCTGGTTGGGTGCATAAATATTCATAATTGAAATCTCATCATATTCAGTATTACCCTTAACAAATATGAAGTGACCATTCTTATCCTTCCTTACTTTTGTTGGTTTAAAGCCTATTGTGTCTGCAATAGAATTGCAACACCTGCTTTTTTTCTGATTACCATTTGCCTGAAATATGGATGACCATCCTTTCACCCTGAGTCTTACATTTGTCTTTTAAGGTAAGATGTGACTCTTGTATGCAGGAAATATCTGGCCTGAGTTTTTGTATTCAGTCAGCTAACCTGTGCCTCTTTAGAGGACAGTTTAAGCCATTCACATTAATGGAGAATATTGATAAGTCTGGTAAAATTTTGGGTATTGAGTTTTTTGAAAGTCCAGTGGAAATTTTTAATTCTTTCACCAATGTGAAAGTTGGAGTTTGATCAAAAGTTTTTGAGTGAGTTTACTTTTGTGGTAGATTGGGCTGGTCATTATGGAGGCTAGGTCTGAGAATATCCTGAAGAGCTGGTTTGGTTATAGCAAATTTCTTTAATATATGAATGCCATTAAAGTGTTTAATTTCTCCATCATAAATGAAACTCAGTTTAGCTGGATACAGGATCCGGGGTTGAAAGTTATTTTGCTTTAGGAGATTAAAAGTCAATGACCACCCATTTCTGGTTTGAAAAATTTTAGCAGAGAGATCTGCAGTCATTCTGATATTCTTCCCTTTGTAGGTAATGGATTTCTTATGTCTGGGTGCTTTCAGAATTTTCTTCTTTGTATTAATTTTAGTGAAGTTATTTATGATATGCCTGGGGGATGTCTTATTCAGATTGAGTCATGCTGGCATTCTGAAACTGTCTGCTATCTGAATTTCAGAATCTCTAGACATGTCTGGAAAATTCTCTTTCATAATTTCATGGAGAAGGGCCTCTGTGCCTTGCAAGGCCACTTCATCACTTTCAGGGATTCCAATGAGGCGCATATTAGCCTTCTTCGAATTATCCCAGAGATCTCTGAGAGAATGATCCAGTTTTGCTCTTCATTTCTCTTCCTCTTTGAGAATTTGGGAGCGTTCAAAAACTTTATCTTCAATGTCAGAAATCCTTTCTTCTGCTTGCTCCACTGTTACAGAGGGATTCTACTGTATTTTTTCATATCTTTGAGGGCTGCAAATTCTTGCTTCAGTGTGTCAAAATCTTTGGTGGTTTTGTCTTTAAATTCTTAAGAGAAATTTTGAATTTCTCCTCGAATTTCTAATTCTGACTTTTGAATTGCTCTTCAAATTTCTAATTCCAAATTTTCCTCTATTCTATTAATCTCATTTGCAATTCAAATTCTGAATTCAATTTCTGACATCTCGGCCAGCTGCCTATGAATGGGATCTTCAGTTACATCTGCCATATCTTTACTTGGGGGGGGGGGGTCATCTATTCTGGTTATTCATGTTTGCAGAGTTTTTACACTGATTCTGCCCTCTGATTATTTTACACCATTCGAGTTTTCTCCTGGAGCTTTGTCAAGGACCCATACAGTGGTACGACCTGAGAAACTGGAGATCTGATTGGTGTTTGGATGCTAAGTGTTTCTTTCTTGTTTTCAGCTGGTCTCTGTCCAACCCTAGTGAAACAGTTACTCTGGATTGAAGTCTCAGCTGTGGAAAAATACCAGCAATTAAGTCATCCTGCCCCCCACAGGAAAAATTGGAAAAGGAAAATCAAAACTTCCTACAACCACACACGCAGGGCACCAATTGGATAGTCCTCAGGTGATTGGCTCAGTTCAAAAGGTCCAAAACAATTGTCTCACTCAGCACCTGTCTCATGTGGGAGAGTTTAAAAAGTCTCTGGCGACTGGATCGCAAGGGTCTGGTGACAACTGAAATATGACTTGCTCCGGTGCTCCGTGAAGTCAGGAGGACCCTCCCAGCAAATAGATTAGTCTGGGATAGTTGATGCCTCCTTCCCCACCTTGCACCTCTGCCACACCCAGTCACAGATAGCCCCACAGGGCTGTGACCCAGTTGCCTCCAGTGAGCAGATACTCCAGGGGTTTGCACCTGCCTGAATCACAAGGAAATCTATATCTGCTCAGCCAGGCCACTGCTTTCTGCCTCTATCCAGCAGGGGGAGGTGAGGCCTGACAACCTCAGGTTCTTGATGGAGGCTCGGGGGGTGTTCACTCAGTTCCATCCCCGCCCCTGATTGATGTTACTGACAGAACAGAACTTTGTGGGAATTTGTTCCTGTCCCTGATAAATTTCCCTGCAGAAAAGAAGTTTTTTGAGTTTCCAGATCCTGTGCCTTGGGCCCTGTCTTTGCTCCTACAGATTTGTATTTGCAGCACGGTTAGGCGTCAGTTCTTGCCACCTACTTTCCTTTGTCTATAGGCTGATGATCCCCTGAGGGCCATGTGCATCTTAGGCTCAGTAAAGCAGTCCTGTGGGTCAGCCCTGCCCTGGGAATTTCCTGGCTTTGTGCATGCATTTTCTAGTCCCCATGCTCCACCTAGGCCGGTACCGCTTCAGGCAAACCCTTTACTCATGGAGCCTGAGTTTCCATCCCAGATCTGTTCCCTTGTGGTTGCCACCTGAGAAGATGCCTGGCCTCCTCTGGTTTCCCAGTGAGACAGGGGTGTGTGGCTTTTTAATATCCAGGGGTGAGCCCTATTGTTGCCAAAAACGGCTGCAGCTCTGTGCCTCAGGGCACCACCACTGCGGCATTGTTCCCTCTCAGCTGACCATCCTCTCCTCACTCCCGTGTTGAAGAATCAGCACTGACCAGCTGCAGTCTAGGCCCTGTCGACACCCCTCAAGAAATCACCCAAGAATCTGGACTCCTTGGGGACAGGCCTCCAGACCTCAGAGTGAGAGTGGAGAGGAGTGCTGGGAGCTCAGAATTGCAGGTAGAGAACATATACAATTTTATACAGTTTTTTGCCTGGCAGGAAAACACCTTGGAACCCTAGTAGAGGAGGTAGGTTCAGTTTTTAGAGGGTCTCTCCTGTGGAGTGTAGTGGGAGGACCTTTAACTCTGCTCGTTTGTTTGTAGGGCACTCTGAGATGCTCTCATAGGGGAGGGGACTCCCATATGCTTGGTGATGGATTTTGTACCTTTTGTTTGTATCCTTGGTGTTGCAGCTCACCTCAGTGGGGATGTGCATTCTTCAACCTTCTCTCTTGCTATAGCTCTAATCCACCAGGTAACTTGCTAAATTTATGTTCTTTAACTCTCCTTCTGGACGGGAGCCTCTGTGGAAAGCTGGCTTCAGTCCAGTTCTTTCATATTTCTCTAGTGAATGAGAGCCACACAAGTTGCCATTGAAAGAATGTATCAGGGAAAGGATATGTTCTATTGAATGGGGAAGTTCAAAATAAAAAATAAGGTCATATTGATTCAGGAACCCAAGATTATATCTTTAAATTAAAATAATTCTTGGACCAACAACTTTTCATCAGAAAAACATTTTATAAAATTGTTTGAAAATCATACAAAAAAATAGTTCCTGCTACCAAGTCTATATTTTATGTGTGTTGAAATTGCAGGAATAGCTTTTTTAACAAAATAATCTTTTGATCTTCCTATACACACTGCTTCCAGAATTGAACCATTTGAAAATAATAAAACTGAAAGCTATCTTGGCCATTACCCTTCCCTTAAAAAGAGAGAGAGGAAAAAAAAAAAAAAAGATTTTGTTCTTATCTAATAATGTTGACTCATTTGGTGCTCTGCAAGCAGAACCCATTACTTAGAGCTATTAGCCATGTGCAGAATGTAATATGTCAGCCAGGCCAAGATAGATTCAAGGAATGAATCATAGGTCTGAGATAAATGTCAATTTTTACTTTTCCTTAAGTGTAAGCCCACACTTCAATCAGTCTTTATCACCATTAATATAATAGATTCCACTTTTCATTTTATTTTTATTACTAATAAAACACCAGACCATGCCTTATGGAATGAAGTCTTCTTTCCTGATGACCTGACATTCTCCTTTTCCTTCTTGAAATACCAATGGCATTTATGTTTTCTTCTCTTTTTTCTTTTTTTGGTATTTACTTTTTCCATGCTTTGAATGATTCTTCAAAGGTTGATCACATCCTTATTTGACATGGGTTCACTGGCTTTCTTCTAAATTCAGAAGCTATAATAATGAGTCAGACAAGCAAGGTCAGGCCTCACACTGCTTATAGTCCACTGGAAAAGGTGGAGAAAGAGCAACTGATGGCTGGTAAGGGTAATGGTGAAAGGGAAAGTATGGGATGCTGCTAAATGATTGATCTGGATGTTCCTAGGTTGACTGCCAGGAACAGATCAGTCCTCCTGGAGGAAATGCAGGTTTCAATTAGAAACTGAAAAAAAAAAAAAAAAAAACAGTGTCAGCTAAGAAGTAAGCAAGAAGACATCCTTCCAAGCAGAAGAAAAACAATTACACAATGGGCTTTTTTAAATAAAAGAAATTTATTTAAAAATAAAGACACAATTCTTACAATGGTCTTTTTTAAATAAAAGAAATTAATTTTTTGAAGGCATTGCTGGTGGAACTGCAAACTAATCCAACCTTTTTGAAAAGAAGTATGGAGAATCCACAAAGAACTTAAAATGGTCCTATTTGATCTTGCAATTATTACTGGACATCTACCTAGAAGAAAAAAAATCCTTTTAACATAAGGACATTTGCACTAGACTGTTTACTGAAGCTCAATTTACAATCACCAAAATGTGGAAACAACCTAAAGGCCCACCAATACAGGAATGGATTAACAAGCTGTAGTTGTTACCATAGAATATTATTCAGCCACTAAAAAAGATGGAGACTATACATCTTTTGTACTAACTTGGATGGAGGTGGAACACATTATTGTTAGTAAAGCATCACAAGAATGAAGAATCAGGAATCCAATGTACTCAATTTTGATATGAGGACAATTGATGACCTAATACATGGAGGGGATGGGGAACAAGGGAGTGAAGAGAGGGAGGGTGGGGGTGGGGGTCATGGTTTTTAACACACGTCAGGGAGGAACACATTTATAGGAGGGACTTTGCATGACAAATGCATTTATTGTAACCAGGGTCTTTGTATCCTCAATGAACCCCCAACAATAAAAAAATAAACAAACCTTATGAATCGAAGGTTTGTAGCAACCCTATATCAAGGAAGCCTATTGGCACCAACAGTGTTTTTCCAAAAGTGTGTATTCACTTCATGTGTCTCTGTCACATTTTGATAATTCTCACAATATAGTAGAACCTCCAGAGCTGACTGCCTCCTAACCTTGATCTAATTTTCATATCCTGGACATGCAGCACATGTACATGCCAGTACAATAGGCCTAGTTCCTTATGTTGATACCTTCATATATCAACCAATTTGTTACATCCCTTCAGTTATCAACTTATAGATGTTCTACTGTATTTTAAACTTTATCATTATCACTACCTATTATATCTCTTACAGTGATCTGTAAGCAGTAATTTTTGATGTTGTACTATAAGCATTTGGGTGCACCACAAACCACATTGACATAAAACAATGAACTTGATTGATATGTGATGTGGGTGTTCTGAATGCTCTACTGACTAGCTGTTTCTTCATCTCTGTCTTTCTCTTCAGACCTCTCCAGTCCTTTAGACACAACAGTACTGAAATTAGGCTAATTAATAACCTTACAATGGCCTCCAACTGTTAAGTCACCTATCTTTCACTTTAAGTCAAAAGCTAGAAATGATTAGGTTTAGTAAAGAAGTCATATTGAAAGTTGAGATAGTCTGAAAGCTATGCCCCTTGTATGAAATAGTCAGCCAAGTTGTGAATGCAAATAAAAAGTTCTTGAAGGGAATTAGAAGTGGTATTTCCCTGACCACACAGATAATAAGAAAGAGAAACAACCTTATTACTGATACAGAAAAAGTTTTAGTAGTCTGGATAGAACAACAATCTAGTCAGGACATCCCCATAAGCCCAAACCAAAACCTAACCCAGAGTAAATTGTCTTCAATTCCATGAAGGCTGAGAAAGATCAAGAAGTTGTAGAAGAAAGAGATGAAGTTGCAGATGTTGGTTTATGTGTTTTAAAGAAAAAAGTTGTCTCCATAACATCAAAGTGCAAAGTGAAGCTAAAAGTTCTGGTGTAGATGTTGCAGATCTAGCTAAGATCATTGATGGAGATGCCCAAACTAAATCATAGATTTTTCAATGGAGAGAAAACAGCTGTTGGAAGAGGAAGCCACGTTGGACTTAAACAGTTAGACAGGAGTCAATATCTGGTTTCAAAGCTTCAGATTCTTTTTGGAGGTTAATACAGTTGGCGACTTTAAATTGAATCCAATGCTCTTTTATGATTTTAAAATGAATTCCAATGCTCCATTCTGAAAGTTTTAGACCTTAAAAATGATACTAAGTCTACTCTGCCTGTGCTCTATAAATGAAACCACAAAGCCTGAATGGCAGCACATCTATTTACAGCATGGTTTACTAAACATTTTAATCCCTCTATTGAGATCTATTGCTTAGAAAAAAAGATTCCTTTCAAAATATTACTGCTGTTTGACAATGCACCTGGTCAGTCAAGAAATCTGGTGGAAATATACAAGAAGATTATTGTTGTTTTCATGCCTACTAAGACAACATTCATTCTACAAACAGTGGAAAAGGAGTAATTTTGACATTCAAAATTTATACCTTTTAATATTTAAGAAATATATTTCATAAGGCTATAACTGCCATAGGTTTTAATTCCTCAGATGGATCTGAGTGAAGTTGAAGATCTTCTGGGAAGGATTTACCATTCCAGATGTTATTAAGAGCATTCATGATTTTTGGAAGGGGGTAAAAATAACAATATCAACATAAGTTTGAAAGGAATTAATTCCTGTCCTTCTGGGTGACTTTGCAGGATTCAAGTGTTCAGTGGAAGAAGTTGCTGCAGATGTGGAAATAGTAAGAGAACTAGAATTAAAAGTGGAATTGAAAATGTGACTGAATTTTTGCAATTATGATAAAACTTGAATGGATGAGAAATTGCTTCTTAGGGATAGCAAAGAAAGTGATTCCTTGAGATGGAATCTTTTTTGGGGGAAGATGTTGTGGACATTGTTCAAATGACAACAAAGTATTTAGAATATTACATAAATGTAATAGATAAGGCAGAAGTAGGGTTGGAGAGGATTAACTTTAATTTTTGAAGGAAGTTCAAATGCTTCCAATGTGGGTCAAGTGCTATCAAACAGAACCACATGCTACAGAGAAATCTTACTTCAAAGGAAGACTCTATGACTCAATCAATGTGGCAAACTTCATTGTCTTATTTTAGAAAATTGTCACAGCCACTCTCATCTTCAGTAACCATAACAAGGATCAGTAAGCAGCCATCAACATGGAGGCAAGAAGACTCTCCACGGGCAAAACGATTATGACTAGCCAATGACTCAAAAGATCATTAACATTTTTATAAATAAAGTTTATTTTAATTTATTTGTTTTATTTACTTTTTAATTTCAGAATACATGTATTACAGGGGTGCACATTTTTTGGTTGCATAGTTTGTTTTTTACATTTCAGGTTAAAGTTATAAGTGAACCCTTCATTCAGACAGCGTGGCATTATACTTTATACTCAATAATTGTGAATTTAACCAACCTCTCCTACCCCATCACACCTACTTGATTCCTGTTGAGTTTCACTTCTATATATGCACTTAGTGTTGATCACTAATTCAAATTTAGTATTGAGTACATGTGATTTTTCCCACCATTCTTGTGATACTTTACTCAGAAGAATGGTCTCCAGATCCATCCAGGTTGTTACCAAATATACCAGATCACCATTTAAATGGCTGAGTAGTATTCTATGATATACACATATCAGTTTTTGTAATTCACTTATGTACTGAGGGGCATTTGGGTTCACATTTCACATCCTTGCAATTGTGGATTGTGCTGCTATAGACATTTGAGTACAGGTGTATTTATGATAAAATGTTTCCTTTGGGCAAACCTAGTAGTGGAATTGTTGGATCAAATGTAGGTCTACTTTTAGATCTTGACAGTGTCTCCATACTAATATTTTTTTTGGATTAAGGTATGAATATTGTTTAGATATAGTGCTATTGCACATTTAGTAAGATTGCAGTATAGTATAAACATAAATTTTACATGCACTGAGAAACAAAAAAATTTATGTGAACTTGCTTTATTGCAGTGATCTTAACTGAACTTACAACATCTCCAAGGTATGCCTATAGTTGATTACTAGTTGATGTAGAATTAAAACACACACACTTCAAAAGTGTGACAGTCATGACTATTTAAGTATTTAATTTGCTGTGGAAAAATTTCTTAGTTTCATAAAGTTCCATTTGTTTAATTTTTATCTTTGTTGCCTGCACTTTTGATATCTTATCCATAAATTACCTAAATTAATGTCAAAAAGAGTTTTCCCATGGTTTTCTTCTAGTATTTTTATAGTTTCAGGTCTTATATCTAAGTTAATTCATGTTGAGTTGATTTTTTTCTGTGTGATGAGAGATGAGTCCATTTTCATTCTTCCGCATATGGCAAACCAATTTTTCTAGCAGCATTTATTAAAACTCTATCCTTTCTATACTATATGTTCTTGTTAACTTTGGCAAAGATCAGTTGGATGTAAATATGTGGCTTTATTTCCAAGTTCTTTATTTTTTTCAAATGACTTATGTATCTATTTTTATAACAGTGCCATAGTGTTTTGGTTAATACAGTTAATTATAGTATAATTTGAAGTCAGCTAATGTGATGTCTCCAGCAGAGTGAACAGGCAGCCTGAATAGAGGAAGAAAACATTTTCAAATTATGCATCCAACAGGAATCTAGTATGCAGGATATATAAGGAACTCAAACAGCCCACCACCACCACAAAGACTGCAACAAATTCCCAAATATTTCCTTAAAAAGTAGGCAAAGAATATGAACAGATATTTTTCAAAAGAAGATACATAAATGCCCAAAATGTAAGTGAAAATATATTGAACATTATTAATTATGAGAGAAATACAAATTAAAATTACAATGACGTATCATCTTACCCCAGTTACAATGGCTAATATGGAAATACACAAAAAAATACCCCAACAGATGTTGGTGAGCATGTAAAGATAGGGGAACTCTTATACACTGTTGCTGGAATGTAAATTAATTCAACTTTTAGGAAAAACTGTATGGTGATCTCTCAAACTAATAATAGAACTATCATTTGATCCAGAAATTATACTACTGGATATGTACCTAAAGGAAAATAAATCATTAAATCAAAAAAGACACCTGCACTCATATGCTTATTATAGCACTATAATAAAGATATGTAATCATCTTAAATGTCTGTCAGTGGATGATGGATAAAGAATATTTGGTATACATATACAATGGAAGCTAGTCAACCATAAAAATGAATGAAACCATATATTTTGCAGTAATATGAATGGAACTGGAGGCCATTTACGTAAGTGAAACAAGTCAGACACAGACAAATAGGACATAGTCTCACATATAAATGAGATTTAAATAATGTATATACATGGACATAAAATGTGGAATGATGGTCAATGGAATCTCAGACAGATGATGGTGTGGGAAGGGAGTGAACAATGAGAAATTATATAATAAGTATGGTGTATGTTATTTAGGTGATGGATATCTTAATTTTCATAATAACTTCACCACTACACAATATCTTCATGTAACAAAATTGCACTTGTGTCCCTCAAATCTGTACACATAAAAATATAAGAAGAACGAATCAGCTTGCAGATTGAGTTAAAGGTGACAACATGAGATTCAGTTCTTGTCAGGTGAGCATAGACAGGTGGGTTATTGAAAGAAGGAACATTAACCATCTAGTCAAAAGTATGTAAGGTCATTTGCAGGGCTTTTGCATTTGGCTCACCCAAAATCTTATTTTTGAAATTATTAATTTTCTAATCAATGCAGGTGGGGCAAAATTAGGGACTGGTAATCAGGTATCCACTATTAAAATGCATTTTTTAAAATAATATAATATTTTAGCTATTGTCAGTAAATTCATAGTATAATTACAAATGTGCAAAGCTAATCTTTGTTGACATAATGACAACAAGAAAACAATACTTATTCTTTCAATTTCAGGGTGAGAATACATCTATATTTTTAAAAGAGTCCATGGAAAGCTGAAAATCCAACACATAAATATACATAATTTGGTGGAAAATAAAAATAATTATTAAATAAAGACAGTAGGAGGCATATGATTAAAAACAGGTTTGTCCTAAGCTATAACATATAGGCCAGTATGTTAAGGGTCTAAAACCACTTTCATGAACTGTTTCTGCCATTCCAGTTTAAGACTCTATGACAGGAGCTGCTCACAAGGGATCAACTTGTTGGCAATGCCTAGCAACAAGTGTCCACAAATGCCTTCTTCTGACAATGCCATCTGGTCCAGGGTATGTTTGCCAGCAAGACTCATTAATCAGTGTTTATTCACTCTCCTTTGATCTTTTGGCTAAATTTGGAGTTCAGAGGAAATAAGAAATCAATCCATATCTATACACTTTATATCAGAAATAGATGTTTGTTAAATTGTTTTATTTTTACTACTGACTAAACCTTTTTAGTTTTTTTTTATATTTGTCTCTGTATTGTTAAATGACTTATGCATTTTAAAAACAGACACATCTGTTTTTGAAATAAAATATTTCATTTTGAAATATGAATTCTATGAAAGATAGAGACCATGATGTAAACACTGTATAAATTTTGAACCAATATGGCAACGGGCATATTCTTAATAAAAGTAATAATGAGGTAGAATATCTTAGTTAATACTGATTATCATTAGTTGCTCTCATTAATAATATTCTTTTTAGTTTTGTTTTGTTTTTAAACAGAATCTCACTCTGTTGCCCAGGCTAAACTGCTGTGGCATCAGCCTAGCTCACAGCAAACTCAAACTCCTGGGCTCAAGCATTCCTCTTGAAATTTCTAATTTTCTATTTTTAGTGGAGACAGATCTTGCTTTTGCTCAGGCTGGTCTTAAACTCCTGAGCTCAAGGTATTCTCTCCCCTCAGCATACCAGAGTGCTAGGATTATAGGCCAAGAGCTACTGTAATATTCTTTTCTTGTGCACCATTTATACACTAGGAACCATGTTTAACCCTCCCAAAACTCTGTTATATATTCACTATTAGACATACTGTATACTATGAAAAAAGGTGTCAAAGAAGTTTGAAACTTTTTCTAATTTATGTTGCCTATAAAGCAGAGGATTAAGATTCAATCCGTGGCTTTCCAGTTTGCTTTTGGCTTTTGTAGCTTTTTTCTGACCTTTTAAGATGAAAAAAGAATTATTTTATTTTTGTCCTTTTAAAATAAAGTATGCTTTTAAGGCAATCGGTATTTCTTCAAAGGAGGTTTTAGCTGTATCAAAAGGTTTTGGTAGGAAGTTGTATTAGGATAGACTAAATGGTGTAACAACCCACTTCCCTGTCAGGGGCCGTGCCCGGGCCCGGCACGCCCCTGAGTAACAACATTGCACTGAGAGGAAGTATATCCGCTGTGGCTTTAATGATAAACAAGTTTAAGGAAGTAACCCTAATTGGCCTGGAGGCCGCAAGTAACCCTAATTGGCCCAGAGGCCGCATGCTGCACTCGTGGCCTTAGCGTGCCCCACTGCTTTGTATAGGAATTGTGCGTGCCCTGTGCATGTGTGCTGTGCTGTGATTGGCTGTGCCACATTATAAGAGTGGTGCTGGGGAGGACAAAGGGGAGAGAAGAATCACCCGGGACGAAAAGAATGCTGTGCTCCGAGCTGTCTTGCAATAAAGTCTTGTGAAGCCTTCGTTGGTGTCCTCTTCTCTGCTGGTCGGCGGTGCGGTGACACCGACACTTCCCCAAGTCTTAAAGGCTTAACACAATAAAGGAT
>CAUYPK010012142.1:0-26327 GCA_963574355.1 Loris lydekkerianus | reverse complement strand
AGATCTCTCCTCAGAGGTCCCTCCTCAGAAGCAGCATAACAAAATCCAAACTTGGCAAAGAGCCACAGTATACAAAATAATGATAAGAGGCAAAGAGCCGCATTCATTTTGGCCGGGAGCCGCATGAGGCTCGAGAGCCGCATGTTCGCCACCCCTGGGTTAAATGAAAACCATGTATCTTTATTTTGCAGGTTTTGGGGGGCATATGTGCACCTGCTGTGATTGTGTGGGACTGCCAGGGTTCAGGAAGCAGACGCTGTCAGTATGGATTCATTGGATGAACCCTTTGTTGGGGAGTGTGAATCCAGACTTTGTGAGAACATTATTTCAAGTCTAGGTTGATCCACCTGCCTTCAAGTCTTATTTCATAGAAGCAGAGGGTTGGTTATTTGGAGATAATTTAGTGCCCAAACTTTTCCTATAAACATTGTGATTTTATTCATTAACGCCAAGAAGGTAGGTTTTCTGCAATACGATTAACAATGGTTGAAAAACTAAAGAGACAACTCATTATGCATACGGTCAGTAGCTCTGTAAACCTGCAGTTCTTGTGAGTTCCAGCACTTTGGGATAAAGGCAACACAGGTCTCAGCTGTAAGAAGCGCTGTTTTATTCATGTTCTCAGCATCTCCTTCATCCCCTCTTGAGTGCAATTTCCTCAGAGCTTGCCAACTGTAGCATCACCCGATCGACCTTTTAGCACACAGTAGTTCTGAGAGAACACCTCATCAAATCATTCCATGAGAGGAAAAAAGTTAAATCCTGACGATCAGTGGTTGAATATTTTGTAAGACACGTGGTGTGTTTAACATCCTGTATAGTTTAATTCAAATTAAATATTCAAATTAAAAAATTAAAGATAACCCATAAGAAGAATGTTAACTCTGAAAAAAAATTTAAAATAAAAAGACGAGCCTATTTTTCTAGGTAGAAAAAAATACAATGATGTGTAACTGAAAGTGCAAAATGCAATCTGTGTGGAGTGATTTTCTATTCTCTTCCACGAGAGATAAATACCTACTGAAATATGTGCAGACTCCTACAAGTAGGGGAGCCTCAGAAGAGAACACAAACTAGACGTAACAGAGAAGCCACTTGAGTGCTTTTCCATATCTTCTTCTAAAAAATATTAAAACCTAAACCCCAAACAGGAAGCAGATAGAATTAAACGTGATGCCGGCCACCAGGTGGCAGCCATACTTCAGAAACAGTCCTCGACAATTCCTTGAACATTCATTAGAAACAATAGCCTTTGCCCTATTTCTTCATCTCCTCACCCCCAGATTCATGCACACCATTGTTTCCATATTTATAAATCTTGTTAGTGAAATCATAATCTCTATTTATAGCTTTATTAATTTTCATTCTTACCTCCCAAGGAAAAAAACATCATCCCCCCCTAACCCCCCAACTTTAACTCCTTATAGGTGCTGTATGTAATTTCTAGGGCTTTCTTGATTGTTTGATTTTTTTTTTTTTCTGCCTCTCTCAGCATTCTCAACTTCTTTATTTCCTCTTGTGTTTGTTTTCTCTTGTCCCTATAATTATACCCAGAAGTATTCTTGCAGTACTGCCCAGCTAGGCATTAAGATCAATCTTGGCTGTTTTCCTCCTTATCTCAATGCTTCCTGTACCATAGAAAGACTTGCCCTGAGAAGAGAAATGTGAACTATTTATTTTTAGTTCCCTGTTCCTCAATCTGCTATATCATGTCTTCTATCTCATGGAAGCAGAAAGAGAAAAAAAAGCTATTGAGCATAAATCTCTTATGATTTTTGTCTTCTCTTAGCATTTCCTGTCAATTTGCCTTTAAGGATGTGGGGCTTTGAGAATTTCTTCATCTCGTTCTTTCTTATTGTTTCTTCGGGTTAAATGAAATCCATACCCAAGGGTGCTTCTTTAATGAGATGTTACTGCCAACACGCACTTCAAACATAAACTGCCTTACTTCTTAAAACAATTGTGCCCACTATGGAGAGTCAAGAATAAAATCACAGAAAGAAAACTGACAGTTAACATGTAAGACATCTCGACCAACAATCTGGGAACTTTTAAGAGGAAGGGTTTATTTACGTATTTTCCAGAGTCTCTGAGTGAAAAGGGAAGGCTTTGGTAGCATTTTGTTACAAACAGAAACATCTATACCGGAGCAGAGGCAAAGGCAGACGGTCAATAATATTTTCTTCCTAGCTGGGAATCTGCATAAAACATAGATGTCGGATTGTGGAGAAGAGTATTACATGCAGTGACATGTACAGATTCCTGGGTAATCTCTCAGGTAAGATATTCTAAGTTTCATGGATGGAGTGTATATCGTTGCTTAGAGAGCATTAGCCAAATACTCATTGCTCTAGGAAGTTGGCTCTTGGAAAGGTTTCTCATGCTTCCCAAAGTTTCATGTCTGGTTATGGGAAAACTTATGTTTCTGGAACAAACATTGCCCATCTGCACAGTGGAGTTATTAAATATTTATTACATATAGTACTATGTTAAGGAATTAATGACATATGAGATGCAATCCACCTTGTGTGACGTGATAGGAAGTAAGGAATCAATGTATGTAACTTCCCTGCTCCAAATAAGAAATTGTTGTAACCTTCAAGTAAGATATAACTGCATTAAAATTCTGATCATCTACTTACTGGCATAATTTTTTTGACTTTTTTAAGTTTAGTTTTCATCTCTGTAAAACGAAAATAGTATAGTAGCACCTAACTTGTAGGCAAGGTCCTTTTTTAGGATAGATTGGCCATGTCTACTGTAAATAATCAATGAATTGAATCTATTAATATTACTAGAAAATATTTTCAAGTACAGTTGATGAAATATATCACAAGTGGAAAAAGAAAATTAAGCTGGTCCTTACAACTGATTATTAAGCTAGGCACAAAAGAATTATTTATTAAATTCTTTAGGACACAATATTTATGTACTATTTTCTTCTCTAAAAGAAATTTATCTCTAGAAAGAACTAAGAATGAAATTGAATAACTTTCTCTTGTATTGGGAAGATGAAAGTTATTTAAAATAATTAGGTAATAAAGGTAACTAGACTTAATAAAATTACTTTATGTCCACTCTACAAATTGTTTTTATTCTATTACTGTTTTCATATGCACTTATTTCAGCCAAGAACTTGATTCTTTTATAAAAATCATAATAAGTAAAAAATTTATAACTAGGGGTATATTTCTCCTTAATGAAAAAAATAGAAATCAGAAGCTAGGTTTGATTTTTTTATCTTTTAGCACTTAACAAATACATATTATAAGTATACAAAATAAATGAATGAATTTTCAGTTAGAGAGAAAATATTCAATTAACATGGAGTGCCCAAGAAGGACTTCCAAATATCCAATCTGTGTTTATATCATTATCTAAATACTTTGACTGTAAAGATAATTATCTTACAGTAATGAGAAATAAAGCAATAAAAATCAAATTGTTGATAGAAGTGGACAAGGCATTACCAACACATTCAGTTTTGAAAAATTCAAATGTAATTCTTTTATCTAGAAAGAAAACATTAAAATGGCATGGAACTTTAAGCATAATGCATTTTTGAACATTTGCACACTAAATTTATTTTTCTTCATGCTTTTCTGTGCGTCCGAAATTTGATTATAATTTACTTCATTGCCATCTCTTTTAGAGAAATAAAAAATAAAATCTCACCCTTACCTGCTTCACTGTGGTTGATGACTATGAAAATTCAACTATGAAACCTAAAAATATACTCTTGTGAACCAACCTGAAAAGGTTTTTGGTTTTTTTTTATAGTTTTTGGCCAGGGCTGGGTATGAACCTGCCACCTCCAGCATATGCGGCCAGCGCCCTATTCCTTCGAGCCACAGGTGCTGCCCCTGAAAAGGTCTTATTGAATAGATACATGCATATGTATCTTAAATTATAGGATTTAACAGATTTGTCTGTGACAATAGCTTAACTCTAGAGCAAAAAAGAATGTAAATTATTTATCACTTTTTTCCTGAGCTCCTGACAACCTAACCTACACATTTAGATACTGTATAAAATGCTACAAACATGTTTGGACATGAAGTACTCATTATATTTTATGAGAAAACTAATTTAGTGCGTATGTGAATATATATATATATATATATATATATATATATATAGAGAGAGAGAGAGAGAGAGAGACTTTTAAAAATAAAAACCCTAAACTCATAAATCTATTCAAGCTTTGCACAAAATTTCTCTCTTCTTTCCCCCTCTATTATTTCTATAAAGGAAGTTGAAAAAATCCAAATTTAGCACAATGAAAATAAAATAGCAAGTCAAAACACAGCTATCTTATTCATAAAAATATCCTAGATATGGATAAGAAGTTGCTTATAATGGCAGGCATATTTTTGGCCACAGCACACATAAAAAATAAAGTATGATTTTCCGAGATGTGTAAGTGAACAATAATGTGCTATAACTACATTCTATCTTTCTCATTATCATTCTCAGCTAGTTCTTCATTCATTTTCCTGAACAAAAATGTCAGAGTGCTATAAAGCCCCCAAGTATCAGATCAGATTGTTCAAGCTTTATCCCATCAAACCTTTTGTATTTATATTGAAAAATTAAAAGCTGTTACGTGGAAACTGTATTAAAAAACAGCGTACACTCAAAAGTAATCTTCTGGTGTGTTCTCATCTTATTCAGAACATGTTAGCATTGCTTTTGTTTTCTTTTAAGAAGGAGATTATATCAGTTTAACTTCAAGTGAATAAAGCTGAAACTTTTTTATCATGCAAAACAGGGGACCAATAAGAATAAACGAAAAGTACTGAGTGATATTGAAAACTAAGATAGTGGTCCCAACATGACCCCAGAATGGGCTTTCTTCTTGGGGTAACGCAAGTCCTGTGTTACATCTTAAGCCTTAGACAAGCCCCTACTTGGTGAAATGCTCTCTTAAATTTTCTGTGCATTCGTGTCTCCATCATTGACCAAATTTTCTCAACAACAAAGCATCCAGGAGTCTCTAACCTGTGACATGCCCACATGAAGGTTACTCGAAGCCTGTTTTGCTTGTCTGCGGTGACAGATGTTGTGAAAATTACTCATGGAACCTTTCTTTTGCTCATCAGCTGTCCTTAGTGTTTGCATATTTAATGTGTGGCCCAAGACATCTTTTCTTCTTCCAATACGTGGCAGAAAAAATAAAGACAACCTAAAGTTGTCTAAAGTCAAAACGAAAATAAGTCTTGCTGATTTTATTGAAGCAGTACTTTTTGAGATCCTGCTATGTGCCAGGGACATAGTTCTAGGTAAAACCTAGTAAAACTATTGTCTCCACTCTTCGTGGCACTTTCAACTCTGGCAGGGGTAAAGAGATTGGTGAACAACACACCATATTCTAGGTAGCAATTATTATCAGACGTATAAAAATAATACTAATATAGGGGGACTTAATGATTGATGGTAACAGAAGATCTCCTTTTATATTATATATTCTAGAGGACTTCTCTAATAAGGTGGCATGTTAACAGGATGAAGGGAACTTACAGAGTAAAGTAAGTGGCTGTAACGGAAGAAAAGAATTCCAGGCACAGGACACAGGATTGCGAAGTCACTGAGACAGGAACATGCTATTTGTCTCAGAGCAGTGGAGCTAGTAAGAGATGGGAAAGGGTGGGCAGCTATGTCTGAGATGTTGCCAGTGGCAAGGCCATGGGAGACTTGGGTTTGTCTCTAATAAGAAGAGAAGTTTCTGATATGACTTCCATTTTAAAAGGGAGAAGGATTAGGCCTTGAACTTTTCTTGTCCCCATAGGCTGTAATCAGTGCAGCTTTGGCTCTGGCACCTGCACTCAAGCTTTGCAGCTTTATCTGAGCAGGTGTAGAGGGAAGCTCCGTGGGGACGCTCATCCTTATCCAGCTGCAGGGAAAACACTCCCTGTCATTTCATTTGTTTTTACAAACATTTCGACATCTTCCAATAGTTTTGTGACCAATGTATTTATTTGCATTATAAGAGCCGAGAGTAGCCAGATATGACCCTTCAGTGATAGAGATGAAAATTTTAAGCTGTGGATGTATTTTCATCGAAATAAACAAAATCCTCTGACCTCTTTTTGGATAGATTTAGTGGAAGCAATCAACAATAAGCATACATGAAACGTTTGTTATGAAAAAAGGAACCAAAATATTATTATTACCAGTGGTTTCTTTTTTTATTGGTCAGTTTTTTGAAAGAATCTTTTGTTTCACTAATGGTAAAAGTCAAGGAGACACTATTGAAATTTTAACACAAACAATGACTGAGGGAAATGAAGGAAGATTTCTTTTTTTTTTTTTAATTTCAGGAGTCTTCAAAAATGCAGTAAAGAGAATTTTAAATCTAGTTCTCTCCTTCAAAATGTAAAATGAGTGTTTCTCGCAAAGTGGCAATCTTTAAGATGTGTTTTTACTATACCATTATCCTAGAAGCATTTGTAAATGTGTTAAATTGAGTAAAGAGGAGGAGAAAAATTATTCATTGCTTCAGAGAGCAAATATACAGGTAATTGAACTTACATATCACACCTTTCTTTAACTTCTTCTAAAGGTGAGATTTTATAAAGAATGAATTTATCACTAAACTGTAGCCGTATTTACTACGCTTGGTTAACTTTCACTATAATTTTGAGGGCTCTTCCAAGTGTAAGTGTTATTTCTTCCACCTAAATATGAGTTGTTGCAATGGAACGGTGACTGAAAATGTCATCATCAAAGAGATCCGAAAATGAATCCTTCCTTCCCTGCTTAGTAATTCTATGAGCATGATGAAATGTGTGATCACTTTTGAGCATCCATTACTAATTCCAAAATACATGAACAATAATATCTACATTTAGGGTTATGAAGAGGATTGAGTTACGTCCTACCATTTACTCATTAATATAGGAAGTTAGCAAATATTAGTCCTTCTATTTCTAAAAGTTACCGTCAGGTACTAGTTAATATTCTCAAACAAAAGTATAGATGAAAGCTGAACTAATGCCTCATACATATTAAAATAAGAACAATTTTAGTTAGAATCTAAGTTTTTCTATAGGTACTTAAATTTTGCAGTGATTGCCATTAAATTAATTAATTAATTTATTTATTTATTTATTTATTTTTCCTCAGGCCTTCAGTTCCAAGCTGGGGGCTGCACTGTTGGTTTCTCTGTTTTTTGTTTTTGTTTTTAATTTTTATTTATTAAATCATAGTTGTGTACCTTAATGCAATTATGGTGTATAATGTGCTGGGTTTTTATACAATTTGAAATACTTTCATCACACTGGTTAACATAGCCTTCACTGCATTTTCTTAGTTATTGTGTTAAGACATTTATTAAATATATTCTACACTTAGTAGATTTAACATGTACCCTTATAAAATGCACCATAGGTGTGGTCCCATCAATTACCATCCCTCTACTCATCCTCCCCCACCCCTCCCTTTCCCTCCCTCATTTCTTTCCCCTTCATCAGTGGGTTATAGCATTCATATGGAAGTGTGGGTGTTTATAAATTGGTTTCATATTAGGTCTGAGTACATTGGATACTTTTTCTTCCATTCTTGAGACACTTTGCTAAGAAGAATATGTTCCAGCTCCATCCATGTAAATATAAAAGAGGTAAAGTCTTCATCTTTTTTTAAAGCTGCATAATATTCCATGATGCACATATACCACAATTTGTTAATCTATTCATGGGTTGATGGGCACTTGGGCTTCAACCCAGAATAGAAAACCAAGAGATGAACCCAGCTACTTACCATCATTTGATCTATAATAAACCAATCAAAAAACATTCAGTGGGGAAAAGATTCCCTATTTAACAAACGGTGCTAGGTGAACTGGCTGGCGACCTGTAGAAGCCAGGCTCAGACCAGACAAAGAAAAAAAAAACACCAATTTTGTTCTGGTTCTCAAAGGAGGAAGAAAAGGTAAGCCACAAAATACACCCTGTGAGTCTGAGAACAACTCCAGGTAAAATTTGAAAGTGAATTATTTAATCTAGGGGGAAAAAAGACAATCATTGAAGCCACCATGAATTCAGTAAGAACAAATTGTTCTAGGTTACTCTTTTTAAAAGAGTTATGGGAATAGCATTTCAACAAAGGGTAATACCCTGCCAATATTGAGGTTAGAAGGATCATGTTCTTGTAAAAAACAACAACAACAAAAAAAACCCAAGGGATTAATGACAATAATAAAAATGCAATTTTCTTGTATATGTATTTATTAAATCAAAGACTATATTTTTTAAAAGATGATAATCTACTTCCAAAAAAAAAAAAAAAGCATGACAGCACTGTAATTCTATATTTAGCTATTTTCCTAAATTCTGTTCTCTTTCTTAAATTGTCCCATAAAAAATTCTCTGGCATTATTCTCTGCTGAGACAGATTCTCTCAGAATATTTATGACTCACATTTTCTCTCATTTTGTTTTTGCAGGTTTTATCAAGTTTAACTAAGAAATCATCAGAGAATTCAGTAAGATGGTAGAAATACAAAATAAGTGTATAAATTCAGTAGCATTTGTAAAGCAAAATAGTTACTATTTACGATAGTATAGATAATTCCACAGTAGTAACAAATCTTGTAAAACTCTTATGAATAAATGTGATTAGAAATACATGAGACTAATAGGACGATCTGTCTCTACTGAAGGACTAATACAAAGTGTGAATATGAGGCCAAGGAAGAGAAGATGATATTGTGCTCATGTCAATTCTCCTGAAATGTATATATTACTTATCATTTTAATTCTCATCAGGACTTCCTTTGGCACTTGGCATAAATGATTCTGAAATTCATTTGGAAGAAAAGAACTTAAAAATATATAGGAAAATTCAGTAAGGAAATAATGAGAAGAGATTGCTCTCCCAGACAGTCAGTTGTATTTTAATAGTATGATATGAAGTGGTGTTGGTGTCAGGCAGACGGAGAGAGCACATCAAAGTTGAGCAGAGTTTTTCTTTGTGTCCTTGTTGGCATCATCTTCACCTTCATCACCACTTGCATTTGTTTACTGTCTTCTGTGGGCCAGCCACAATCCTGCATTCTCCTATGTAGTAACTCATTCAATTCTCACGACCATCCAGAATCATAGCCCTCCTCTCGCTTTTACCCTTCAGTTCTTGGTGTCATTATTTATCAATGTAGCATGGTGCACGTGTGCTACTGGGCTAGTGGAGGAAATGAAGGAAGGGCTGGCATCAATTATTAAAACCAAACAATAAAACGAGCAGGACTGGGTTAAAGGAAGAGAGTGTGTCATTTGATCTGTGGGTTGGGAGAGCCCTATGCCCCCTTCACTTCAACCCTGCTAGACCACTGTAGGATTCTGGTGATTCACATAGGAAAACGGGGACAACTCCTCAAAATAGGTTTACTGATGACAAGGCAGAACCACTCCTAGGATGCTCAGAGAGGGGCAATGGCTGACATCAGTAGTAGGGCTTGATATGGGGGATAAACACGTACAGAAGTGCTGGGCTCCTGGTTGTGCAAGCCATCTCAGTATGGTGGCAAAGTCAGCCAAATGTTAAGCAATTTGAGGAACAACAACCTGGGAACAGTCTCTATAGGCCTGTTCCGGTAGATGTCTTAAAAGTGTCTTAATTTTCAAGAGAACCAATGATACTCATGGTTTGGGAGTCACAAATTATAGAATCCAAACACCTTTCTTTTGTTTTACATGTAGTAATGAAAGTTTGTTCTCTCCTGTCCTTTGAGTGATCATAAGCTTAAAACCACTAATTATCAGCTGAGCATCAACACAGCCTCAGCAGTCCCCTGGAGCTGGTGGGCCTTATGGAAAAAGCCAACAAGGGAGGTTAGGGCATTGTGAGTAAGGGTTCTCTGTCCTGGTGGATGAGGTTTCATTTTGTTTTATTTTTTCAAGTTCCCCACTGCTATAGATGATCAACATGGTGAGAGAAACAAGAGCGGGACTGTTTAAAAGCTGGAGAGATACAATATATTCATATATCACAACATTATCATACATTATGTATGGAATGCAAATTTTTATTTAAAAAAAAAAAAAAAAAAAGATGGCATGATAGATGACAACCAGGAGATGGCACACACTCTCCAAGAATTTTCAAGACCATTGAGATCAAACTGACACCCTGATATTTATAAAAACAGTGATCTCAAGAGGCTAGAAATTTGAGGGATACTCAGAATACATAAAATTGTGTGCATGTGCATGCGTGCATGTGAGCATGTGTGCGTGCATGTGCCTTCTGGGAGGAGACTCCTTGACCTGTATCCAATGGAGGTTGAATTGGGCGTCATTTACTTCTTATCCACATATTCTCTCCCCAACTTTTTATTTGTTTGTTTTTGCTGTGAACATACATTATTCCCTGTTTCCTTAAGCATACCTGAGTTTCTACATTTTTGGCTATGAAATGGGCACACTGGTAACTGTTGTTGATATGCCTCTTCTGAAAACCATGACCACCCTAAGATATGTACATGAACACTGATGGCAGCTTTATTCCTAGATCCAAAAACTAAAGGCAATTCGATTGTTCACCCACTATTGAATGTTTTTGTTTTTATTTTTGATGTGGTTTATCCATATGATGGGAATACTACTCAGAAAATTAAAAGAAAATCTACTGTCTTATTTCTTAATATGAATGAACCTCAAAAACGTTATGCTTAGTGAAAGACAGATGATATAATATATATTTGATGATTGCATTCATATGAAATGTCCTAAAAGAAAAACCATAGAGGTAGATGGTGGTGGCCTATGGTTGGGAATAGAGCAAGGATCAGCTATAAAGGGGTATAGTGACTTTCTTCTGTGGTGGAAATGTTCTCAGATTGGATTATGGTGATTATTACACAACTCTATAAATTTACTAAAATCATCACAATGTAAATTACAGTGGCTAAATTTTATGTTATATAAATTGTACTTCACTAAAGCTGTTTAAAAAAAAAAAAAAAAAAAAAGCATGGCAATTATCTGCCTAGATTTTCAAAGCAACAGGATTCCCCTCTCCTATAACAAAATTTGCAGCATAATCCCCTGGTCACTAGATGGCTTGAAGATTAGGGAAATGCAGAGAATGCTTGGCAGGTGGTCAGTTGCTGGGAATCATTTTGTGCTCACCCAGTAATTGTTAGCAGAATCTGACAATCTTTGGTCATAGCAAATATAAATCTTAGTTCACAAGTATACATCTTATGTCCGAGAAGTATCACATTGCTTCTCTCCCCAAATAAGGATATATTTTCAACCTTCTTTCTTACTGGAGAAACAATTACCCTCAAAGCTTATTGCTTATTAGAATTTCCACTTCTTACCCCTAGAATTCGCCCATAGGGGGGAAAAAAAAAAAAAAAAAAAAACCCTGGTGGTGATGTCTTCTGGTCCTCAACCTTCACTTTGCACATTACGGGGTCCTATCTGCATGACCAACAGTCTTCTGCTGCTCTTGTACCCTCGGGCACAAGAATCTCTGCTGAGGTGGCTCTTGGTCCTGCCTAGACAAAAGACTGCACACCGTGGCATGGAGGCCACACCTGGCCTGCAGAGGTGCTTTGTTTGGCCTACTCTGTGTTTAGAAAACATTTAAGTCAACTTTTAAAAGTCGGAAGAGTTCACCTAAAAAACAAAATTCCCAGCTTTTCTTCAAACTCAGAACATCTTGCAAAAATGGGCCACTTATCAAAATTTGCCCTCTCAGAAACAGGCGACAACTTCAGGAGCTGAGAAGGGGCTGCCCGTTTACCTCTCCCGTTTGCCACAGGCTCGTTCCATTTCACTATCTCCACAACACTGAGGCAGGGTCGCAGGTGACGCTGCCTTGTCATTGGAAGGTTCTTTTTAACTTGAGGGCCTTATCAGTGATTTCTATCACCTGCTTTTCCCATAGTAGGTGTTTGAGCTCCCTAGTGCAGCTGTGCCACACAGTCACTCCCTCTGTCACCTCCCAGGCCCACCCAGCACACTGGATGCTGTGGAGTGAATGTTTGTGTCCTCCCAAAATTCGTGTTGAAATCATAACCCTGAGTATGGTGGTATTAGGAGGTGGGGCATCTGGAAGGCACTTAGGTCATAAGGGGGCGGTATGGTTGGATCCATGTCCTTATTATAAGAAGAGACATGGGGACGTTGCTTTTTCTTTCCCCACTGTCGTGGAAGAACAGTAAGACAGCTATCTGCAAACCAGGAAGTGGGCCTTCAGCACACACCACATCTGCTGACACCCTGGGCTTCTCAGCCTTCAAAGCTAAATGCAACAAATCGATGCTATCTATGCCACCCAGTCTGTGGGCACTCACTGGCAGGCTGAGCTGACCGGGACGCTGGACAGTCAGGTCCCTCCTGCTTCCCTCTCCCCTGACAGTGGTAACTTCTCACTTGTCTGTGAAAGATCCTTCTCACTCCATTTTTTTTTTTAATTTAGGCATTTTTCTTTGACTAGAAACCCTTTTTTAAACTGCAAGGTTTAGTATTTAAAAAACCAAAACCAGCAATGACTTATTGTCAGGAAGTGTGAGTTTTTGCCCCTTCATGGATCTCTCTTGAGATAGGAGCAGATTCACATGTTTCTACTTTAAGGCACAGGAGGGAGAACAGGAAATGCTGCAAAAAAGAGGGAACCCAGGTTAAAATCTCCAAGTATCAATGCCACAGTGTAGCTTTGTGTTCAGGTATCTAATGAGAGGACCTATCAGTTGAACCAAATAATCCATCTTTCATTTAGAGTCAAAATACAATCTGTTCAATATTAACATCCCCTGCACAGTAGGAACGCAGCTGGGCTGTGAATGTTGGCAGGATGTGTAAACATGGAAGTAAATGCCAGCATGTCCCTGAAATGTGAGAAGGGGGTACTTTAAGTCACACCTTGTTCAGGAACTTGCTACCCCACCAGGTAACCCTTCTGGTATCAGCCATGTGTGCAAGAGAGCAGATCTTGGACGCAGGGCAGGCCTCTGAATAGGCCAAGAGCCCAGGTAAGGAAAGGGCTAGACCCAGAGGACAGTCAAGACAAAGAGGACCACAAGAGGCCCAGGAAACAAATGCAGCTCCCGGGTTTCACAAGGAATTAGCAGGCGGGCAGCATTTAGCCGGACGTGCTGGGGAGGAGCAGTGCACTCTGTACACTGCACTTGGAGTGAACTGTGAGCACTGACAGATGGGAAGGCTGAAACCTCTACATAAGTAGTCATGAAGGCCCAGAAACAAAGAAGCTGCATCCCAGTACGGAACGTCATAAGGTCACAGAGAGGAATCTGCTGGGCTGAGACCGTACAAAGCAAGAATTTCAAACCAGAGTGGAGATAACCAGTGAACCACTGGCTGGGCTTACTGAGAGCTCCTGGGGGTGCCTTATCCTAGTAGTTTTTATCTGAAACTTAGGAAGTAATGTCAATGACTCTTTCTCCAGGGTTTGGCTTCAGTGATTTTCTCTAAGTCCTTTGTTAAATTTCACGAATTTAAGTAAATAAATAAAGGAAAAATGCCTCCTTCCCACTACCTGGAGTAAGTATTCTACTTTACCTAAGAAAGTTAACAATCTAACCTTTTTTTGGAATCTTTCCTCAGCAGAGCCCAATTTCTGCTTGGGCATCCTCCACGGTCTGCACACAGCTCTAGAGACCAGAGCTCCAACCTCCACTAAGTCCTCACACAAATCACTTTTCTCTAGATTGGCTTCTTATTAATAGAACCTGGACGATAACTAGATGTCACTCAAATATTGATTATTCAATTATCAAGCTCCAGCTGATAAACAAATATTATTCTCCTCTGAACCCAAATGACACCGGAGCAAATAGTGCTTAAAAACAATTTACAGTTCCTAGCAGAGAAGAGGAAGAGTGTCAAAGACAAAGTTGTGAGAAACTGATGGAAAAGTCATTTCCTGCCTTTAGGACTGATACTCGCATGAGAATGTCAAATTTAGGAAATTTATGAGTTGTTAAAATTCTGCAGTAATTCTGTACTGGCTGATAATAGTAGAAGAGAAATGGTATTAAAAAATTGTATCAATCAATCAGTCAATCAGTACCAACGATACCATCCTACATATTGGAATTCAAGACATGTCCCCCTTTGGGCACTAAAGGTAAGATTGAGAGCAGTGGCCAGATAGAAATCTCCTATAGTTTATTTCAAAAGTTTGTGAGAGTGGGTTGACACAGCATATTGAAGAAGACCTTTTTTTTTTTTTTTTAACTCCTAAAAAGATGCTTTACCTCCCAGGGGGTGACGCATGTTCCTTCCAGCTCATATATTCACCAAGGACATAAACATATCCCCGAGTGGATGGGATATATTCCCACATAGAGTGCTAACATTTCTTCAGGTAGGTTTGGGAAACTCTGTATAATGGACAGTTTAATCCCTGGTGGAGCACATAAGCTAGGGTGAGGTCTTCAGATACATATGACTGGATGACTCTAGTTAACATCTAGAAAAGTAGACTCTCCAGTAAGAGCCGCGTCTACTATCCCTGGTCCCTGGACAGAGGAGCCTCGTGTGAGGCTGCCCTATCCCCCCTGTGCCTGCCTCATCTCTCACTTTCCAAGGCAAATGAACCCTCAGAGGGCCCTGACTGAGCTCTCATCTATCCTCATTTCTCTTTTGTTTATATACTTTTCTTTCTTTTTCCCTGTTATTTTTTTCCACTCCATCTTTGTCCCATGTAGTATATATTAGCTAGACCACACTTCATTGAACTCTTGCTCTTTTTTGAATGAAACAAGGTCCTGGAATGGTGTGACTCTGGCAGTTGGCATGAAACCAATCCAAGCCACCTTGTCCTCAGCTTTCGCATGTCTCCCTCGTCCTCTGGTTCAAATGCTCTCAGGACCAGCTCCTGACATCCAAATGGCATCCAAGTGGTATGGGAAATACCACTGTAGTTCATGGTGAAGGAGTCACTGAAAGGCCAGGGGGTCCGTGAGGAACACAGGAAAGCTGAGGAGAAGGGCGTCATGTGAACTCATCACCACAAGTGCCTGGCAGGCTTCCCGGTAACAAATGACTATAAATGCAATGAAGAAACCAGTAGAAGAGAAACAGTCAATATGCAACTTAGACAGAAGCCAGAGCCACACAAGAACTGAAAATTATTAGAATAATTTGATCAATGACTTTTGCTGCAACTTACATCACTTGTCATACAGTTTTGTGTAATTTAGAGCCGTGTTGTCCAATATGGCATCTGCTAGCCAGATGGGGCTATTTAAAATGATCAGTTCAGTTCCTCAGCTGCACATCACGTTTCAAGCTCTCAAAAGCCACAGCTGGCTAGTGGCCTCCATAAATGGACTGCACAGACATAGAGTATTCCCAGCATCTCTGAAAGTTCTGTTGGATGGTTGTAGCTTAGAAAATAAAAAGAGCTATATATTTTTTCTATTTTACATTAATTTTTATTACATTAGTATTTATAAGATTTTGGATATCATCTTTGCAAATTTTTATTTCTTCAAATAATTGTAAACGAAGACATGAACTGCATGTTCTTATGTTCAATTCAGTAAAATAAAATAATGGCCAAGTGAAGAGAGGTGTGTGCGAGATGGAAGAGTATTAATATTCAGTACTATCATATGCTATAATAGCACTTTGTTTTATCTCATTCAATTAAAAATTAAATATGTATTCTTCCCCCTTGGAATTTGTGATTTAGTTGGGGGTATGGGTCTAGATAAATAGCTGTATGAGGTAATGATGAAACCTCCAGGATGGGATATGAGGAAGACTTGCATTCAAATTCTTCCTTAGGGTGTGCTCTTAGGCAAGTTACGTAATTTCTCTTAGTCTCATTTATTCCATCTACAAAACTGTTATAATAAAAGTCCCCACCTCATTGCTTCCTCCCCCAGGAGATGGTGTGCAATTCTAATTTTTAAAGATAGATGTAATCCTCTGCAGAGGTGTCAATTAAAATACAGTCGATGCTAAGACAACTGATTCTAAGTTCCTCAATATTCATCATCTTACTCCTCATTATCCATTCTATAATTTTTTTTTTTTTTTTTTTTTTGTCCCACTTTTAGCCAGCACTTTACATGATCTGAATTGTTTCCTTGTTGGAACAAACAGATCAACCATCCCAATTTGCCTGAGATTAAGATGTTTCTGGGATACAAGACTCAGTTTTAAACTTTAATTTGCTTGAAACAAAGAGGTTTTCCAGAATGTCAGACTTTCAGCGCTAAAAATTGGCCAAGTCCTAGGCAAACTGATGTAATTTGGTCACTCTGTTGAGGTAGCCCAGATGTTCAACCCCAAAGGATCTAATTCCTTGCTTATCTCATTCTTGTTGGGTCATGATTGGTATATCACCACCCATGTAAATTATCACTGGACAAAGAATCATCAAATTTTCTAGATTTTAGGCATATTCCCTTTCTATACTTAAGGTTGTAACTCATCTGTCTATTTCCCCACCCCCACCCCCAGGTCATATTGTATGGGACATTGTATCAAAAGATCAGGAATTCTGCCATTCCTTCATCGGTAGTACTCCTGAAAGCACATGGATAGATTGGGGAAACCTACAGCTGGAACATGGAACATTTCTGGTAAGAACTGATTACTGTTCCCTTTAGGGTGCAAAGCACCTTATGCAGTAGAACTGCCACCAAGCTAGCTGGGTTTTTTGAGGAATAGTGTTATATTGGGGGCTTACCATTGGTCTCTGTTGCTAGTATATGAGCATTCAACAGTGACAGCTGCCAAATCTGCCTTGGTAAGAGGGAGCCTGTGGTCCTGAGCTCATATATAATTTCTATTCCTAACAAAGTTGGCACTCTGTTTATGGATCCATTCTATAAATATTGAGATAACCAGGAGAGAGGTTAGCTAACATGTAGAGGATGACTCATCTAAACTCCTGGCTGCTGAGGGCTTCCACAAAAGTATTATATCTTATAGAGAACATTAATAAAAGTTACCAACATTTGCATGTTTTTTCCTGCCAATAAAAAACAAATCCAGGCTTGGTTAAAATGGATTTTATTTAAGAAGACTATTGTAGTAAAAAGAGGGAGACTATTACAATAGAGAGAACCTTCTCACCATAAGGGCTGGTAAGCATGTTAAATATCAGGCATAAAATGCTTTTCTTTCACTGGAAAGAGTAAACAGGGCAAGAAAGAACCTTGTATGGGGAAGTGGGGTTAGCAGGTGGCATGATGGAGAAGTTGGTCAGTGAGTGTTTTTCTCTGCCATCAACCAGTTCATTAAAAATGGGGCTGTTATGCAACAACAGACCATTTTCAACTAATGCACATATGTTATGTCAAACCTCATCTGCAAAATAGGCTTGTGTTGTTTCTTCCTCCTTCAAGTGTTGGGGAGGTGTGAGCTCAGAAAGAGATGTAGGTTGAGTAGAGATAGCTGCCATGGAAGTTGGGGCCGTGTGTTTATGTGATCCACTTGTGACTCTTGTCTTGATTTAGAAATATCAATCTACTATTTCTAGCATCAATAGATTGATGGTACTTATGTGCCATCTTATAACTCAGTGGACTCAACAATATCCAGTTTAAAAAAAATCAAATTTCATTGTAACATTTTGCCTTTATGATCAAACTGTGAATCTCTGTGAAGGTGCACTAGTTTCTAAAGAGCTCTTTTTCACATAGAGAATAGCTATAGAACCTTAGGGCCCTGTTTGCACAGATAACCTCCTGTTGAAGGCTGTTAGAGATTCCCATACCTACCAACTATACCTCTAACACTGTCTTCAGGATTACAAGGCCAGGTGGCAGGGCAGGGTAGACTGCACGCAGCGTAGATCTGCTTCAAGGTCATCTTCAGGTAATCAAAATTGTAACCATTTTCACATAATCTGACATATGAGGTGGACATAAAGTTTGTGTGTAATATAAACTAGTTTACTATTTAAATGGCAAATGAATTTTATTGTCCACCCTGTATAAATTGGTTGCAGTATTCCCAAGTATGGCATAAAACACAAATAGGACCAACCAAGCCCTCTGCCTGTTTCTAATGTAGGTCCAAGAGGGAAAAAAAAAAAAAAATTGTTAATTATATTAGAGGGGGTATCCTGGCATGTCCTGGATCAGTGGATCACTAAATATTTTTAAACTGTTGCAAGATCTCTGACATACATGTATGTGGCTAGAGTATCTAAGGTAACTGCTGGTTCCTGATTAATACATCCAGTTAACATGATGATATGAAAATAGTGGACCGACATGACGTTCCAAGGAAAGTCAAAACAATCAAGATTTCTCCAAACTATTGTAATGAAGAGAGTTAGCATGAAAGCCCTGAAGCAAAACAGTGAACGCATACTGCTGTACTATATAAAGTGAACTGCTCTTGCGAACTTCCCTATTCAAGGGATGAAGAATGCATTGACCGAAAGAAGCCGGAAGCTCTATTGATCTGCTCCAGGAAAGACACATTTGGCAAAGCAGCTGTAATTGGGCTACCATCTGATTGAATTTGTCTTTTCTTCTCATTACAACCATTTTTCTGACAGGCCAAGGAATGAAGATGAGGGATTTATCCCTAGCTACTTATCCCAGTGATCAATTTTGGAACTGGGGATTTAACCACAGGTTGAGTACACAGATCCATCGAAGCCTCAGTGAAATGGACTTAAACCTACTCTCATTTATTACCATAAATATGTAAGTCCTTACCCCAACTAGAGGATCATAATGACAGTGCTAGCCCAGACCTTATATTTACATCCATGAGATGAAGAATATCTCTTCTTCATTCTGGATTGTGCTATAACCCTATAAAACCATACAAGCAGCACAAGCTAGAAAAGTACAGTGGCTCATAAGCTAAATCAGTATATTTCAATGATATATTTCAGGACTCACTGTATTCCATGGGTTTATTTTATCTGTATCTGTGCTAATACCAAAATGTTTTAGTTGCTATAGCTTCATTACAGTTTTATCATCTGTTAGAGCAGTTTTCTTGTTTTAAAATGTCTTAAATATTCTTGACCCTTTACTCTTTCATTTTTTTTTCAACAGCAGCTTAAGTACCAATAAAAAACTCTACTGTGATTTGGAATTAATTTGACTTCTTGTGAGACGTTATTTATTATATAGGATGACAGCTAAAGATTATTGGTAGCCACAGAACAGAGATTGTCATGGGAGTAAGGGGTGACTGGAATTTATAGTTGGTATATAAGAATACATTTCTAACCACTAATATTTTTCTCTATGAAGTTTTACTGTTTTATAATAAATTCTAGGATATACAGATCTATTGAGAAGAAAAATGATAAAGGGAAAGAAGGAGAAGAAAATATAACTTTAAAACAAAGCTTTCAGGTGGAAGGATTATATTTTGGTTTTCTTTATTATTGAGCTAGGAAAGTTTGTAGGTACTTATAGATTAAATGAAAGAAACAAACAGAAGGTTAGTGTGAAGACTGAGGAAGAAAGATGATTGAGGTAGTGACAGCCCAGTAACTACAGAGTGGAAGAAGAACATAGTCTTTCCCTCTCCTTCTCTCTCTCTCTCCAGTAGTTTATGCTCAGAAAAAGTTTTCTTCTGAGTTCAAAAGATTAGAGGGAAAAAAATCCAAGAAAATCCAACCCTATAGAGTGCTGTTTTATATGATTGCTCTAATAAAATAAAGGAAATTCATTAGATTTGATAAGATTGAGAAACCATAGAAACAAAGAATTATTGTAGCCTATATAACTCATTTTAAGGGAATTTTTTTAAAAGGGAAATTGGATATGGCTTGAAAATTAGTAGTTTTGACTACAAGAAAAATTCTGAATTAATGTTTCTAGCCAGGTTTTAACTTTTTATATAATTTTATAAGAACTACTTAAATGTCTCTGTATAGCTATAATTTTAATCAACTTATCAAAAATACTTAGGAGAAAAATGTCTCCACCATGTAATTCAAGAAGATAATTTTTATAATTTAAGAAAAAATAAAGATCTAAACAAAGAAAATATTTTAGCTTTAAATCATTCCCCTTTCAAATGCATGCATATTTATTGGAAACTTTAAAATATAATAATGAAAGAAAGTCTCACAATCAAATGATGTCCCAGGAATTCAACAAAACTATTAAAAATTATGCCAATACCATGCTGTTTTGATCACTATAGATTTATAGTATAATCTGAAGTCTGGTAATACTTTGCAGCCTTAAAAAAAGATGAAGCCTTTACCTCTTTTATGTTTACGAGGAGGGATCTGGAACACATCCTTCTGAGTAAAATGTCTCAAGAATGGAGGAAAAAGTATCCAATGTGCTCAGTACTTCTATGAAACCTACTTATATTTATTCACACTTTCTTAGGAAAGATAGAACAGAACTATAGCCCAGGATGAAGGAGAGAAATGGAGTGGGAAGGGAGGGGAGGAGGGGAGTTTGACAGAGGGAGAGTAAAAGGTGGGACCTCACCTGTGGAGCATATGACAAGGGTACAAATCAATTCTGTCAAGTATAGAACATAGATGTTTTGGCACAATAATCAAGTAAATGAGGTGAAAGCTATGTTGATTGGTTTGATCTAATCACATCAGATTATATTTTTAAAAAATCAGCACATTGTACCCACATACGTATGAATGTATTCATGATCTATGTGTATTTGACTTAATTAAAAAATAAAAATAAATAAATAAATAAATATAATTTAAAAAACTATCAAAAATTAAATGATGTGTTTCTCTTTTTTTGGCTAGAACATTAATTTCACAACAAAGCATAGTCTTAAGAAGTTATGTATCTCCAGTTGTTTCAAAGTTATTGCTCATGCTTTAATCTAATTTTTGTTTGTTAAATCTGAGAAAGGTTTGTGTCTAGGAGTTCATAGCTTATAAAATTATTTTAATTATTAAAAGCAAGATGATTAAAGTAAAAATATAAGAGGATGTGTTTTCTCCCATATCACTCAGAAAATGCCAGTAGAAATGGTCTGAGGATTAATAATTCCATTATTCACTCCTAACTGTTTTTAAAAGTGTTTTTCCTTCACATTGTCTCTTCAATCATACTTGTTTTTTAAATGACCATACATGACTTTTGCTTTTGTTTCATTTGGCTCGAGCGGTTTCATCTTTTTCTTACACAGACACACTACAAACACAACCTTTAATGATTTTGTGGCTCTTTGAACAACTCATAAGAAAGTTATTAACAACTTGGGGCAGGGCCTGTGGCTCAAAGGAGTAGGGTGCTGGCCCCATATACCAGAGGTGGTGGGTTCAAACCCAGCCCCAGAAAAATACTGCCAAAAAAAAAAAAAAAAAAGAAAAAGAAAAGTTATTAACAACTTTTAAATAAGGACACAGCCTGTTATTTCACTGTATCCATGATAAGTGAAGTGATTTTTCCTTAAGCCATTCATGCTGCAGTTAAAAATTGTGGTTCCAATACTAAGAATGACATCGATGATTATAGTGAGTAACAAATTGTAGCATGTGCAGTATTTTGCTCACTCAATTAGATCTAATTCAATGGTTAAATAATATTCACAAAGGTGTGAAAAGAAGAATGAAATCTTATTCCTAAATTTTATTATATAACGTGTAAGTAGGGAGTTTGTGACAGAGTTATTTGCCATAATGAGTCTTCTATTGTGGACTAACAAAGATAGAGAACTAAAATTTGCCACCAGCTGTTAACCTCTTACATGTTAATGAACTTGTTGTGTTTGTCAATATTAAAAAAGAATCATAGATATGAATGTTAATATGAGGACTAATGTTCGTGTGAGGGCCCACTCTCAAATAGAAGAAAATATAAATAATTTAAATGATTTAACAACCAACTATTTGGTTGTAAATTTTCCTAAGGGAATAGAGAAAATGGATAAATCTTTATTCAAGAAAATATACTTGTTAAGAATAGTGAAAATCTGCAGCGATTAACCCATGACATGCTTCTATCTTCCATTAACCACTCCCTCAGCTCAGCACGATGGATATTCTATTCCTGTTGAATGCAGCCAAAGATACAGGGCTCCCTCCCCACAGGCCTATGGCTATACTATCTTCCCAGGAGCAGCTACAAGCAGTATTTCATGCAATATATAAACTCTATTCCAGGAAAGAGCAGCTGGAAGATTTAGGGCTCTCTTCTCCCACCAATATCCCATTTATAAAGACAGTGGTAGCAGGCAAGAATCCTGGGCACCAATCACTCTGGCCCCAGCTTGGTGGTAGGATGAATGCTCCACACTGGGAGACTCCAGATGAGAAGACAAGAGATTACCACCGCACGTACCAGGTTTCCACTTACAAGGCAAGGTTTTCATGCTGAGGCAAGCTGGCCACTTGTCCTCAACTTCAACTCCCAAGTAGTGATAAAGAGGTTTCCTGCAGAGGGTGAACAGAGAGCTCCGTAGTAATCCCCAAGAGAACTAAATTTATCTGGAACAGAGTTTGGAGAAGTGTAAGCCTATGAAACTGTTGAACAATGGAGATTTTGGTGGTCAGCAATTAAGATGAGGCTGGTGGCTCCCTGAGGGCAACAAGCTGCAGTATTTTGCTGTGTATAACCCACTAAACACGCATAAATGCAGAGCATTTTACTGGGGTATCATCAAGAAATACTGCCTCCTCAGTGCAGTGTCCTTAGGGCCTCAGAACGGGTCAGCTGCACAAGAGGTACAGCAGCCCAGAAAGGGCAAGGACCTGCCATCAGAAACCCAGGGCAGCTGGGCTAGCCTTGGCCCCTCACACCAGCTTCCTGGGAAATAAGCCTCCATGGGTGACAGCGGTGTTACCCGTGACCAGGTTCCCAGCACGGGTGTGCGTGGGCATAGGAAATGAGAGGATGTGGCAATGAAGGGTTGTGGGAGCGGACAGTTGGGAGAGGCTGGGCTCAGGTCAATCTGGGCTTCCTCCTGACTCCTCTGCAGCAGTCGCTCTGTGCTTCCCAATTCCCATAAAAAAAAGAGAGGTCCCTGCCTAGCCACTTCTGGCCCTCCTTTAGCTGAGAGTGCAGAACTAACTGTCATGTCATCATCAGTGGTGTGCTGCTTCCAAGGTGGCAGTGGCAGCAGGGTCCCTCAAAATCAGCTCAGTGGGCTGCAAGTTCCTACAGCTGCATGCAGTGACTGCCCACTGAGGGGGTGTCCAGGGAAGGGGTAGGGCTGAAGGGACTCAATTGCTACATTCTAGGGCATTATTTTGCATACAAATATTGATATGGCTTTCTAGAGTTGCATTTTTAACACAGAAGCATAAATAAATAATTTCAAATATTTATATAGGTAAAGAATTAGTACTACCCATGTATAATGGGCATCCTTATTTTTCCCTCAATAATACAGTATATTTATGTTTTTAGGAATTAAAAATTTATACTACAAAATGTCCTCTAAAAGCAAGAGAAACCAGTAATAAAGAAACAAAGAAATATAAATGATATCACACATATGGAAAATATAAAGTATTGTGGCCAGTGTAAAGCCAATCATAGCAATAATATTAAATGGGAGTATTAAATGGGAATATTAAACAATTCAGTGAATAGGCAGATATGGTCAGAATAATAACAAAAACCTCAGCATGCAACTACATGCTTTCCATAGGAGACAAACATTGATTTCAGAGGTGTAAATATATTGAATGTGAAGCTATAAGTACAGCTATATCCTGCAAAGAAGAACCATAGGAAAGTCAGAGTGACCGTGGTAACGTCAGACAAAATATACTTTAAAGAAAAAAGTGTTGCTAGAGAAAAGAAAGTCATTTCATAATTTTGAAGGGAAAAGCTGTCAGGAAGGTAGAATAATTTATAAACATATACATACCTAACAATAGAGCTGCAAAATGCACAAAGCAAAAACTGACAGAAATGGGGTAATGCTTGTGGCTCAAAGGAGTAGGGCGCCGGCCACATATGCCAGAGGTGGCGTGTTCAAACCCAGCCCAGGCCAAAAACTGGAAAAAAAAACAAAAAAAAAAAAACACAACCTGACAGAAATAGACATTTCAAACTGTAATAGCTGGAGACCTTGACATCCAATTTTCTATAATACATATAAATCTTAGTGAAAGATTAAAACAAGCCATAATCCATAACAAATTTTTAAAATATCAAAATCATACAAATTATGTTCTCTAACAACAATGGAATGAAATTAGAAATCAATTATAGAAAAGAACTGGAGAAGTTCCTAGATATGTCAAAACTAAACAACATACTTCTAAATAACCAATGGGTCAAATAATACATTACAAATGGAATTAGAGATGAACAAAAAGGAAAATAAAACATACTGAACATGTGGGATTCTGCTGAAGCTGTGCTTTGAAAGAAATCTGTAGTACATTGAAAGGGAAAAATATCAATAATCTAAACTTTTACCTTATAACACTAGAAAAAGCACACTAACCCTAATGCAAACAGAGAAAAGGAAATAATAAAGAGTAGAATTTAAATTAGTAAAATACCAGATGGAAAAACAATGTAGAAATCAATGAAACAAAAGTTGGTTCTTTGAAATGATCAACACAATTGACACTCTTTACCCAGCTATTCTGACTGGGAACAAAGAGAGAAGCAACAGTGACAAATGGAAAAATATCATTACTGACCTTACAGAAATAAAAAAGATTAAATTAATAATATAAATAATTACACATAAGCAAACTAGGTAACTTAGATGAAATGGATAAATTTCTAGAAGGAAAGAAACCAACAACACTGCCTAAAAAAGAAATGGGTAATATAAATAGATCTATAATAAGTAGGGAGAATGAATTGTTTATTTTAAAACTCCCAACAAAGAAAAGCCCAAGACCAAATGGCTATACTGATAAATCCTAAAAAGTGTTTAAGGAAGAATAAACATTATTTCTTCACCAACTTTTTCAAAAGACAGAAGAGGACAGAATTGTTCTTAACTAATTTTAGGAGACCATTACTATCCTGATCAAATCAAGACAATGAAAACTTAGGAAAAGTAAATTATCAAACAATATCTCTTACGCCTATAGACACCTGTAGAAAAATCTTCAACAAGATGTCAACAAACGAAATCTAGCAATATATAAAAAGGATTATATATGCCATGACCAGGTGGAATTTATTCCAGGAATGCAATGTTGGTTTAACATGTAAAAATCAGTTAATGTAATATACCATATATACACTAAAGGATGAAAATTATATAATTATCTCAGATGGAGAAAAAAGCATCTTCAACCCTAAAAATATCCAAACTAGGAATGGAAGGAAACTGTACCTGAAAAATGCCATCTGAGAAATAAAATTCACAGTTACATTATACTTAATCTTAAAATGTTGAATGCTTTCCCCTAAGATCAGAAACAAAGGAAGGATGACCAGTATAGCCTCTTCTAGGCAACATTATTTTGGAAATTTTTAGCTAGGGCATTTAGGTCAGAAAATTAAATAACAGCATCCACTTTGGAAAGAAAGAATTAAAATTATCTCTTTTTATTGATAATATTATCTTGCATAGAAAAATATTAAAACATTGAAATTCACTAAAAAACTATTAGAATTAATAAATGAGTTCATCAAGGATACTGAATATAAGATCAACATATGAAAATCATTTGAATTTCTATATATTAGCCATGAACATTTCAAAGTTGAAATTAAGAAAATAATTCAACTTAGAAAAATCAGAAACAATAAACCAGTTAGACATAAATAAAAATATATAATATGTATACTATAAAAATTGATATAATATTTATACTATAAAAATATGAAAACTATAAAATTTTTTGAAATTAAAGACTATCTAGATAAAATGGGAAGCTATTTCATTTTTATAGACTTAATGTTAGAATGGCAATATTTCCTAAATTGAGGCACAGATTCAACACAATACCTATCAAAATGCCCACATTCTGTTTTTTACAGAAATGGATAACTGATCCTGAAGTTCACACAGAAATTAATTCAAGAGACCTACAATAGCACAATTCTTTTTTTCATTAAGTCATAGCTGTGTACAACAATGCAATCATGAGGTACAATGTGCTGGTTTTATATACAGTTTGAAATATTTTCATCAAACTGGTTAACATAGCCTTCATGGCATTTTCTTAATTATTGTGTTCAGGCCCTTATATTGTACATTTAGTAAATTTCACCTGTACCCTTCTAAGATGCACCATAGGTGTGGGCCCACTAATTACCCTCCCTCCACCCATCCTCCTCTCCCCACCCCTCCCTTGTCCCTTTCCCCATATTCTTGTGCTGAGATTGGGTTATAGCTTTCATATGAAAGCTATAAATTAGTTTTATATTAATTAGGGCTGAGTACATTGGGTACTTTTTCTTCCATTCTTGAGATACCTTGCTAAGAAGAATATTTTCCAGCTCCATCC
>CAUYPK010012138.1:0-55809 GCA_963574355.1 Loris lydekkerianus | reverse complement strand
TAAAAGGATTTTTTTCCTTCTGGGTAGATGCCCAGTAATGGGATTGCAGGATCAAATGGCAGGTCTAGCTTGAGTGCTTTGAGGTTTCTCCATACTTCCTTCCAGAAAGGTTGTACTAGTTTGCAGCCCCACCAGCAGTGTAAAAATGTTCCCTTCTGTCCACATCCATGCCACCATCTGCAGTTTTGAGATTTTGTGATGTGGGCCATTGTTTCTGCTAATGATAAGATGATTTTCTTGCTGTGTGATACTGCGTTTATCAACATTAAAGAAATTTAATACTCATCAGCATCATACCACTCATAAGGACCACAAATATTTTAAAGCAGAGGGAGAGTTGTGAAAGGCTGTATTGCAGAAATTAAAAGACAAAAAACAAGCTGAGCATGGTAGCTCATGCCTGTAATCCTAGCAGTCTGGGAGGCCAAGGTCAGAGGATAGCTTGAACTCAGAAGTTTGAGACCAGACTGAGCAAAATCTCATGCCTACTAAAAACAGAAAAATTAGCTGGGCACAGTGGCAAGCACCTGTAGTCCCAGCTACTTAGGAGACAGGCAGGAAGATTGTTTAAACCTAGGAGTTCACTGCACTCTAACCAAAGCAAAACAGTAAGACTGTTTAAAAAAAAAAAAAAAAAGTAAAAAAAAAGCAAAAGCAAAGAATCTTTCAAGCAATAATAAGATCTGGAAATAATGCCACTGTAGCAACTTATAAAGTAACTCATATACTCAGGGGAAAAAAGAGAAGCCATTCAGTGATGTAAAAATTGTGAAAGAATGCATTACCAGATTGTGAGATGCTTAAACTCCGATAACGTTTCAAACTACAAACAACTTTATGTCCAAGGGCAAACATAACTGATGGGCAGCATAAATTATCCTTCAACTTAGCAAAACAACTTCATGCAATACTTCAGAAGAAAAACATATTATTCATTTGTTTTTGGATGAATCAACTGATATCACTGACTCCACACAGGTTTTCTACTTCATTGGGGGGTCACGACAGGTTTTTCTGTGCTATGAAGAGTCTCTCACTCTGGTTAGCCTTGCAAACAGAAAACAACATGGGGAAGAGCTATCCTCAGCTGCTTTCAAGATAGATGTCATGAAGTTGGACTGGACTTGGTAAATCGAGTGAATATACTTTGAATGTACCATAGTGCACCTTCCATGACAGGAAAACATGAAGGGTGTATTGCACAGATAGAAAAAACATTAACAGTTCCAGATGCTTTCACTTCTGTTCATTGTATCTTGCATCTGCAAAATCTCTGTGCTGTTTTCTATTTTAAGTGACACTTTGCAACAAGTTATGAGTGTTGTTGACTATATTTGTGTAATACTGGGCATCCCCAGTTTAGTACCTTGTAACATGCTAAAGCTGCACGTGCATACTATAGCTTCCTAACTGATACAGTTGATGGATTTGCACAACCTTCTCAAGTGCATTGGCTATACCAGGGATAGGTGTTAGCCAAAATTCTCATGAAGAGCAGAACCAACAATGTAAAGTACTTAGAGAAGACTTCTCAATGCAGCATTTTGGTTGGGTATCATGTCAAATCAAAATGAATTAAGTCTATACAGGCTGAGTGGCCAAAAAAGTCCAAGCATTTTGAAAAAAGCGATCTTCTTTTCAAAACACTTCTTCTTCAAAAGGAAATTTCAGATCAGTGTCTTCCCCAGTTAGCAAAGGTCACTGATGAGCAAGATGATATATGTGAATCACTTGAAGAATATGTAGTTGTTATAGACGCATTAATTGGAGAATACAATGAAAGGTTCACAGACTCTGGGAATCGTGATATCACACTCGAGTTAGCTTTCCAGCCTCACCTCGTTGATATCACCAAGGCACCTACAGGACTACAGATGGAATTGACTGAGCTCTCAGTAGATGGCGTTTTAAAGTCATTGTTTGATGCTAAGAAAGATCCAACTGAAATATGGAAAAATACAGAGGAATACTCACGCCTTCAGCAACAGGCCCCCAAATGCTTTCTCGCTTTCCAACCCCTCATTGCTGGGAAGCTACATTCTCCTGCTGCCTAATCCAAATCGAGACACCTTTAAGGTCACAGATGACTGGGTGCCCATCTAGAGAGCGGAGCACCTGGAACTGCAGCCCTCCACGCTACAACCAAACTCTAATGCTTTCTGACAAAAAGCAGACATGCTAAGTCACTAAAAGATCAGTTAGCTTTAAAATTAACAAGTAGTTTTTCATTTGTTAAAATTATTAAGTATATCTTACATTTTTATAAAATAAATGTACATTTTAAAGTATGTCTAACTCAAGTTTCTTGAATGTGCTTTTATTTGATTATTAAATTAATGTGGCCTTGCAACATGAAAAGTTTCCCCACACCTGTCCTGGAGGGATACACTTGAAAACAAAATGATTTTTCTCTCCCGTGAGCAGTGTGTCCACACGAACTGCTGGGAAGGAACCTGAGCTCACTGCCTACAGAAACTACTTCTGAACACAGGATATCCTGTGATATCTGACAACTCTATTTTTAACAGGTGCCATTCGGGGAGCCTGTAAATCTATCACAGTCATTCACTGTCAGGACACAACAGTCCCGAACAACCTACTGCATGGTTGTGAAATGGCCAAACCTTAACCAAAGGCCAGGAAGATGGTGTCCTCAACCCCCCGAAGCAGGATGACCTTAGGATTTCAGAGAGAAGGGGTCAGACACACCCGCAGAAAGGAGGCCAGGGCAGGGCCTTAGGGGTGGGGAGACCCAGGTCAAAGCACTGATTCTGACACAGGTGCAAGTGCCTGAAATGTTTTGAGCTCCAGTTTCTTCTTTTGAAAAAAGAGATTAATACATCTTTTTATGTTGTTCTAATGCTTACATGAAATACCACATGGAAAGTGCTTGACACAATGCCTAACACAGTAAAAAAACTTCACTAAATGGCAGCTGCTGTTGATATTAAAAGAAAAAGGTGGGTAAGGTAGTGAGAAGAGTGGAGAAAGGAAGAAAAAGAAAAAAAAAAGGAGCCAGAAGTTTCTGGAACAAGGCCAATCTATAAAGACAGAAAGTAAATTAGTGGTTGTCAGAGAAAGAGGGACTTAAGAGCAACGGCCAATGGGAACAGGGCTACTTTTTTGGGTGATGAAAATGTTAGAGAATTAGATGACGGTTTGCACAGCTGTATGAATATACTAAACATCAAAGTTTAAAACATTAAAATGGCGAATTCTGTATGTGTGAGGCAGATCTCATTTTCAAAAAGCCACACACATACACAAAAAGAAGAAAGGAAGAAGTCTAAGGAGGTTGGTGAGAAGAGGGGGCAGAAAGCAGAACAGAGAAACTGAGGAAGAGGACTGCGCAGAGGGAAAGGGTGCCCCCGGGTGTGCAGCCACATGAGGTGTGTGCCCCTGCGGGTGACGCATGTGAGATGAACGAGGCTACATTTCACATGCCTGGTATTTAACTGGAATTACCTGAAACAGCCCCATCCCTGACCATACCCGACAGGGCCTGCAGCGTGATGACCGGAAGGCCCTGAGCCAGGAGCCAGGGGGCTTCATGTTAATAACATCTTAGACCAACCAGGCCACTTCCACCCTGGAAAGAAAGGAGACCCCGGCCTAGAAAGAGCAGGAGGTCTTCCCCAGGCGGCCGAGGGGGGCCTGGCCCTGGGCTTCGGAGAATCGCCCTGGTTCCTCAAGCATGTTCAGCCTGCACAGGCAGGAGGATGTGGGGGTTAATGGAGGTCGACGGCTGCTTTTCCTTGGTAATTGCATGGGGAGGGCACAGAGCTTGTCTGGAATGGCAGCTGGCATCCTGTGTTCCTGTTTACTGCAGTTTTTCTCAAGCAGTCATTTCCATTCACCTTTTAAAAAAAACATGAGGCGCAGCTGCGGCTTCCCTTTAAATATTGTTCCTTCCAGCCTTTTAATTTTTTCACGGGGGCCTCCCTAATCTTTCACCATAATTGGATGTACAGCGCTGGCAACAGCACCCCTGAGGGACAAAGCCGGTGAGCGCCGGGCCTGGTGCTGGGCCACACATCCACCGCGCCCTGTCCTGGGCACAGCCAGTTTCCCTGCGTTTGCTCTGCTCTGGGACAAAGTTGGAGACAGTCTTCTACCATATTGTATATGAAGTTTTTAAAATCTCATTTTCTTTCTCTCCATTAGTGTAATTTGGACCTTGCCCCACCTGAGGTAGCACCGGCTGGACATTTCAGAAGTGCATGCTGGCTGCCTGAGCATTCTTGCAGGCAGCAGGAATTCCGAGTGGCTCACTTGTTTAAGTGCTTCCCCATGTGAACAAAAGCTCAGTCTCCCTGTGATCCTGGTGCCATGCACAGTGGCAGGACACGGGACGGCTTCTGGAGGGCGGTGGCAGAATGAATCAGGGCAGTGACGCCATCCTTCATGCCACCTGGCCCTGAAGACAGCCTGCTGTGTGTTTCTGTACCAGAGGATCAGAAGCTGCTCACGGCACGGCGGGGACGTCGTGGGTGGAAATACACACCTCAGCTTTGGCTGAAGTCTGCACTTTTCTTCCCAACGCTAAGCTCGGTTTTCTGTTCAGTACAGATATACCATGATTACTGAGTACACCAGGGGTCTTTAATGAAACATTTTGCTTACAATCAGGACTTTCCCTAAGGAGAAAGAACAGATGCACAATCTTTTCCTTCCTCTGCCTCTGCGGAATCTAATTTTAGTCATCAGAAAGTGACCTTTCCCCCTGAAGGCTGTTTGTCTGACTTTAAAACAACCCTGTAAAATCATCCCTATGCACATGTGGTATTTATTAGTGTCCCTGGTTCAGGGAATTCTGATACCTGGGCAGGAGTACACAGATTTTTCAACCATTTTGACAAGTGACCCCAAAGTGAGGTAAAAGTACCACAGGAGATGAAAAAAGAAATGTTAGAACTTTTACATTTATATTTTAAACATTTTATTCATTAAAATGTTTGTGTATATGCTTTATGTACATAATGTATTTTTACGGCGGTAAATGGGTGTGATTTCTGAATAAAATATATGCATAAGTACCTATTAGGAGCACGGACTCAGATGCATTTTACTGATGGCTGTAAGGTCAAAAAGGCCTTGAGAGCCCCACTGCTTTATGGCAGCCAATTTAATTTTCTACTTAGCCAACCAAACAGAGAAAGCCTCAGAGAAAAAAAATTAGAAAAGGAAGATTCTAACTGGTAAAAGAGATTTTTATGCTTAGCAACTGTTTTCTTATTCCTCATATTTTAAGAAAAGCATATGTTGTCTTGTTTCACTAGAAGCTCTTTGTGAGATTACAGATAGTGGTTTTTTCAAGCATAATGGAGACTTGATAGTAGTCATGAAGTACATGAATGTGAAAACATTTTGCCTGAGAAAGGTATTTAAAAAGGCAAAATGACAAGAGAACAAGTCTTTGACATTTGGGGTCAAGAACATGGTATACCGATCTCTAAGCATTCCACACATCTGTAAATTTCGTCTACCATGTCTGGGTACTAAGCAACCAGGTATTATTCCTCCCGCAGCATTCTGCTGCCTTCCTTAGATAATTGGTCATCACACAATGCAACTCTGTTTTGTTCTTGTTGACGACTTAAAGCTCTGTGAAGACCCAACAGTGGTAGCTGTAGTCAGCCTTGTCTCAGGTTGCTGGTATATCACCACTCACTTATTCCAGGCAGCGGGGTTCCCTCTCGCCATTTCTCACTGGGATAAAACTACAGTGGTCACGACTTTATTGTGAATGCATTCACAACGCTATATCTTTCATTTTTTTTTTTTTTCTAAGTGCAAAGTGACCTATGCTTTTTTGTCTGAGAGATGGTTCGACAAAGGCAGTGAGGGCCAATTCTTTGGCACTGAAAACAGGAAGTATGAGATAGGCACAGTCACTCTACAGGGTTGGGTAAGTGATCCCACTCTCATGGCACAGGGTGGGGGATGGGGTGGGGGGGGCATGTGTCTTCTGCATGCTGCTTCCAGGAGGAGCTGACAGCTGAGAGGTGTTAGGGTTTCAGGATGTGGTGAACTTATCACCTTGGGATCACAGGTCAACGTGGCAAGTCATTGAGACCTTTTTAAAACATATTTAAGTTTCAACTTCTGCACAAACAGCGTAAGCTACTGTTAACTGCTCTAAGAAATAGAGTATATACTTAAAACAGCTCCACATGTACACAATTATACACATGATATAAACTGCCATATTTTATATTACTATGCTCAAAGATTTATGACAGGAGAAGCTTCTCCCTATATCTCATTCTGGGGCGGGGGGAAGTTAAAGATGTATTTGATTAAACTACAAACTTAGCAGCACATTTTACTGTTCTATTAGTCTATATTAACTGATATTTGCCTCTGAGGGAAAAGAGGTGGTCATTTCCAAGAGTGAGATGGAAGGCCCTTATTCTTCAATTATGTTGTGTTGAGAACCACATTTGACTTACCGCAAACAATAAGGGCAGAAAGGACACAGTGTGTTTGGCCTTCTGTGGACAGACAAGTATATACTTGGAGTTTAATTTCATGACCTCACCCATATAACTAAAGCTATTTTTACTCAGGACTGTTATTACCAGAGAATTAACATATAAAACACTGTCAAAATACATTTACTGACTTTCGAAAGAAAAGGCAAAGAATTAACAGATACTGTAACAATCTGTAAAAACCCCAAACTTTTCATTGCTTAAAAATCAAACTTAGAAAAACAGGTTGAATATTCCAATAGCTACAGCAGGTGCACCATCAGTATACAAGGGCTGTCCAAAAAGTATCCAGCCACATACTAGGAAAAACAGAGACACGCATGGCTGGGTACTTTCTGGACAACACTTGTATGTCAATTGTGTTCTTAAATGTTCCTTTACATTAAAAGCCTACCTCGCAGGTCAATTGGCATAAAATAAATTTTCAAGTCCATAATCACACAACGTGTGTATTTTAGTCAATGCTATAACATATTAATTAACGTAAGCTGAGGAAAGCAGAGAGAGCTTTCACAGCTTAATGCATTCGATTCTGTGCATTTAGTTTTCTTGACTGTATCACAGCAATGGCCACTGAACGTGGAATTTGGCCACTCCTCAAGAGCGATCTTTCTCCCAGTCAGAAAAATGGTCCAATTGTTTATAAACAAAAGAGCTCTCCCCCCTTACCTTTTTATAATTCCCCTCCATATCCAATAAGGATTCTTGGCTGATGATGTCATCCATTCCATCACTGTCCACATTCATCCTTTAACTCTTTAGAATTTCACTTAAGAAATAACTTCCCATGAATTCTGATAGGCTGAGGTGCTGACTGCCCGGCACCCTGGGTCCTGCTCATGCTGACAGGGACAGCCAGCTGAGTCTGTGCCCAGCCTGTGTGTTCTAGCCCCCCCCTTGGAGACACCGCCCCGCCCAGCCTCCCTGGTCTGTCCCTGCTCTGACGCTGGGCAGCTGCTGTTCTCTGAGGCTCACTGTGCCCCTGACACCCAGCTGGTTGAGAGTTCAGCCTTGCCACCATCTGCTGTCACCTTCCCCTGCGTGATCTGACCTGGATTCCTCTCCACAGCACCTCTGCTGTTCCCAGTAAAAGAAAAGAGAGGTACCAAGCTTCAGCCAGCTGCCTCAATTCCCCAGTTCGGGCCAAGTGTAGATCAGAGCTCTGTGAGGAAAAGTAGCAATCTTATTCAGAGCCAGGCCTAGACTGTGTGGGATAAAAATAGAAGCTAAAACTTCCAGCCTTGCAGACCTCACCAGTGAGTTAGAAGCTGGGTATCCCATGACAAACAAAAACAGTCTAATTTAAAGGCTGACCTGTAAGAAAGATGTTTGCTTTTTTTTTTTCTTTTTCCTAACACCAATCATTTCTTAAAATCATACATATATAAAAGTTTCATCTTCTGTTAATTGTCCCAGCACAGGCTGAAATTAACTTCCAGCACAGAGCTGGACCCTCTGCCCTATGTGCAGTGCTTTGTTCTAGTGATACAGGCAAGAGAAAAAGATCCATCAACTTTTCTTTAACTTCAACCAGTGGCGGGCTTTCTCACAAAAGCAAACGTTCTTTTCTGTGGCTCTCTTTCCCCTTTTCCCATGGCTTCTGGTTTTGTTTACAAGCTTTCCATGCAGAGAGGGAAAGGCCCATACCCACAGCTGGACTATGTCCTGGTGCAAGAAGTGGATGAACAGAAAAGCACAGCTTGTCACTGTCCAATTATTTCTGCCACATACCAAAAAATATACCCACTGTTTATTTAAAAAAAAAAAAAAAAGTTCCTATTTGCAGGAGAAATGGGCTGGAGAAGAATTTAAAAGCCAAGCCTCCACTGACACACTTAGATCAAAAGCAGCAAGTGTGCTGCTCGCTAACTCTCCAGCACGGATTCTCCAGCAGCTACAACACTGTTAAGAGCAGAATTCTAAGAGCAAAAATACCACTCAAGTAACGTCAGCTGACATGCTGACCCACAGGTGTCCATTTATTTCTCTATTTTTAAAAAAATTTCAGATTAATATGAGGGTATACATGTTTAGGATACATTGTTCTCAATTCTAAGGTAAAGTTCAAGCGGGGTGCTGAACACCCCCACCTTGTGCATATTAGGCGAGATCCTGCCCATCACCGCCCCTTCTCCCGGGTCCCAACTTCCCCCCCTCTTTGCTCCCTTGCTAGAGTACACTTGTGTTTTTCTTTTGTGTGGGCCTGCAGTTGTTTATATGTTGGTTTCATATTAGTACTGAGTACATTGGATACTTGTTTTTCCATGCTTGTGATACTTTACTAAGAAGAATGTGATTCAACTGCATCCAGATAAACACAAAAGCAAAGTTTCCATCTTATTTTAATTCAATTTGTGGAAAGATTTGTGGCATAAATGTGTCCCAAGGTAGTTTGTGACAGCTCTACTTCTATAAAGTAAACACTTGCCTCCACGGATGTCCCATCCAAATTCTCCCTTCACTCCATTCTTTTTGAATAGTTGTAACTTTATTTTTTTAATTGAATCTATAGTTGTATATATTAATGCATTTATGGGGTACAATGTGCTAATTTTATATACGATTTGGAATGCTTACATCAAACTGGTTAACACAGCCTTCATCTCACTAACTCACTTATTGTGTTAAGACATTTATACTCTACACTTACTAGATCTGGCATGTACCCTTGCAAAATGCACCATAGGTGTGGTCCGATTACCCTCCCTCCATCCAATCTCCCCCATACTCTCCCTCCTCTTCCCCCTTTCATCCTGGGCTATAGTTGTGTTTTATCTTTCATATGGAAGTGTGGGTGATTATACATTGGTTTCATAATAGTACTGAGTACATTGGATACTTTTTCTTCCATTCTTGAGATACTTTACTAAGAAGAATGTGTTCCAGCTCTATCCACATAAACATAAAAGAGGTAAAGCCTCCATCTTCTTTTAAGGCTGCATAAAATTCCATGGTGTACATGTACCACAATTTATTAATCCATTCATGGGTCGATGGGCACTTGGGCTTCTTCCATGACTTGGCTATTATGAATTGGGCAGCAATAAACATTCTGGTGCAAAAATCTTTGTTGAAAAGTGATTTTTAGTCTTCTGGATATAAACCTAGTAGAGGAATTGTCGGATCGAACAGCAGGTCTACTTTTAGATCCCTAAAAGTGTTCTCCAACTTCTTTTCTAAAGGAATGTATTAGCTTGCATTCCCACCAGCAGTTCAGAAGTGTTCCCTTTTCTCCACATCCACACCTGTAGATTTGGGATTTTTGTGATGTTGGCTTCTCTTACTGGAGTTAGATGATATCTCAAAGTGGTTTTGCTTTGCATTTCTCTGATGATTAAAGATGATGAGCATTTTTTCAGGTGTCTGTAGGCCATGCACCTGTCTTCTTCAGAGACACTTCTATTCAAATCTCTTGCTCACAATGAGATGGGGTCACTTGTTCCCTCCATTCTGATGCCCCCACCTCAGTACTCAAGAGAATGAATTCTTCAAACATTACAATGGTGAGTCCTGTCTCCTGGGGTGCACTTGCATTTGGGCAGGGACCTCCCTTGCCCTGCTCTCCTCCAGACCCCAGGACCCTCACTCCAGAACACTTTGTAGGGCCGTGACAATGCTGGCCACTGAGCACTGTCCCCAGTGCAGTGGTTCACAATGCAGGAGAATTCATCAAAGCGAAGGCCTTTGGGTTATAGAATGCCCTGCTCTGAAGGGCTCTGTGTATAAACCTGCCAAAGGAGGCTGGTTAGAATGAAGGGGGTATGCACCTTCTTATGACATCTACTAACATAACTACCGGAGCCCCCCTTGTGCCAGGCACCTTACACGTGCCTCTCACATATGTTGTCAATGCTCTCAACAATGCTTTGGAACAGACAATATCATCCGTTGCATTTTACAGCTAAGCAAGAGCTTGGTGTGGGTTAAGTAACTTGCCCAAGGCATGGCAGCTAGTCAGTCAATGGTCAGGCTGGAAAGTAAGCCTGGGGTCTCTACTTCTGTGGCCCACATGCTAACTGGGTATGCTGGCCTGCCTTCCCCCCACTGCCCGCCCGTTGCCTCCACTAAAAAAACAATTACACACAGTAAAATAATCAAGCATAGCTTTTAAAAATTAGAGTTCAATACAGAGAAACCCAGCAGTGCTCCCCCTATAACAACATCACACACTGACTCCACGTTTTATCAATCACAGATCTGGACCACCCAGCATGTCCTGCCAACACATATCCGCCTGCTGATGAAGCTTCAAGACATGAAATGAAAGCTGCTTCCTGGATGGTCCTGACCAAGCACGCTGGATGGTGAATCTTCCTTTCCAGTTTACCAGGGTGCTTTTGGCATTGTGGCTTCTTTCCAACAGCCATTACAGTCTGAAGCTTTTTTCTAAGGGGATGGGGGTTTGTGTTTATTGTTTACTCCACATCTTGCACATAGTCAGTGGACCGTGAAGGCTGTTGCATAAAAAAATGTGAACAGGGGAGCAGTGAGTTGCTTAACACGTTCCCTCTACATGCTGCCCACAGCAGAAGACGTTCACGGTTTACATTAGCACCTTTCACCTGAAATCTGTGTGACCCAGTATGTTCAAAAGGTAAAAATGGGTCTGCTTTTGTTGAAGGAGGGGCCACCCTACCCATGTGGATGCCCCATTATCCTGTTATCCCAGTTCCCAACACAGCCTATCAGGAACGCTCTGTGGACAGAGCCTAGGACCCCCAGATCCTGTACACTCTGCAGACCAGAGCTTGGAAAGCTCTAGAGGCCTGAAAAATGGCTCTTTCACACCATTAGCAAAGACACATTCTGCTCCTGGCTCTGGGCCGTATTGATGCCTGATCTCAGTTCACTCTACGTGGGGTTCAGTGGCTACTTGAATTTCAGTCTCTTTCCTGGGCTACCCTCTCAGTCCAATTAGCAACTATAATCAACAGCTAACATGGATGAAGTTATAAAAATGTAGAGATTACAAGACTCAGTGAGATACAAAAAAAAAAAAAATAAGACTCATTATTAACAACTTTTTACTTTAAACTGGGTGGACTTAAATATTCAAATGAAGAAAATCAAACACTCCTGATTATGTGCTCATAAACACACACAAATTAGTATTTATGTACTAGTGATATTAATATATTAACTATATACGTATACATGCACACAGACACACACTGATAAAATATTATCATTTGGAAAAAGGCGCCTCACAATCTAAGACGGAAGGTTCCCAACTACACAGCAGCTTTGGAGATGAGTAGTGAGCGCACCCACTGCGCTCTGCCCCCATCGCCCTTCTTGGCACAAGTGATTCTCTGTCACTTACGTATCTATAGTAACGGTGACAGAGACAAGTGACAGGAATAAAATCCTGAAATGTGGATGGACGAGCTTGCAAGGCAGTCCGCAGAGTGGTGAAATGACTTTGCTCCCTCCCGAAAGCAGCTCAGCGCAGAGACAAACTCCTAACCCAACACTTTCCAGACAGAGCTGCCCGCTGTGGTCAGGATGGCCGTGTGGCTTACAGCTTACATTATCTGTGCCCCCTCGTCCATCCTTGATGCTCTTTGGAGCTTTTCTGTTCACAGTGTGTTCCCTGACTTGGGAGCTCACTCATTTAAAGGCAAATTCTCAGGTCCCATGCAAGCCCTACTGAATCAGAAACTTCATTGAAAAAAAGAGATCTCTAAGATTTTAGGGTGCATCTTAAATTTTAGAAGCCCTGGTCTAGAACCCAAACAAACAAACAAAAACATTCTTGATGAGCCATTAGCTTTCTATTTCAGACCGTGTTTCCAGGCAGGGTTGCAAGACTCTGACTTCAGATGCTACTTGGGCTCAATAGTGTAAATAATTTCATTTCCAAGAGTTCCAAATGAATACAGGAGAGGAAAAAACAGACCCAAACACCATCTCAGCAGGGATTTGGCTTGAATGTTATGCCTGGGGGTTTGGTGCTGGTGATGCAAACAGGGGGGATAGCCATTTCTGTCTTTCCTGCAGGGATTGTTTCCCCTCTGCGGCTGCCCTCTCTAAAATGACCTGTCCAGGCCTAGATGGGCCCAGAGACTAAGGCTCTTTCTCAGGGAGGCCTGGAGGTTGGAAGGGCCTCTTCCTGCTCTACTGCCCTGAATTTCAAGGGCTGGAATGACAGCTCCAGTCCTGTGCAGCCGTGATGTGCACCATGAGGCGCACTGCACGAGTTGGTGCTTTTAAATGATTATTATCGGCCCCTGGTGGAAATTATTGACTCTGAGAACACTGGCCACATTACTGAGAAATCACGTATGCATTATCAAAAGATTGCTCTTTTCATAGACAGAAACTCGATTTCATCCTGATTAACCCTGCAGTCTCCTGCCACTTTCGCCCAGCCTCAATATCTGTGTTCCATGTGCCAGATTGATAATTGCCTTTCATGTACATTTTTTTCTTCTGTGCAAAATTCATCTAAATTTGGTTTGCTTTTTGATTAAGGTATTCTGATCCCCAGAAAAGTCATGAAAATATGCCAGCAATTTTATTTATTTGTTTGTTTATTTATTTGGATGGACTTTCAAATGGACTTTTCAGTATTGATTTAAAACATTAAAATAATGAATTTAAGAGTTTAGGCCAGGGTAAGCGGCAGTGTTGGGGGGCATAAGAGTGTCAGACGTTTTCCCACATCAAAAAGACTGAGGGACAGAGTTGTAAACCTTTCTGCCCAACTAAACATCGAGTATAAGAAACTCAGCTGTGGTCACTCGGAAGCTTCCAAGGGGGACGGATTTTAATGCCCTCATTACGTTTCCCTGTGTGTTGTTTCCCCGTTAATGGCTCTCCTACACTGATCATCACTCAGCCTCTCTCATGGTTATTTTCTTTTGAATTCAAGTAGTTTTGTCAAATTACTTTCTATTTCAGGGAAGCTTCTATATATTGCACAGGGGAATACTAAGTACATCAAGATTTTAAGTTTTTCCTTGGTATAGAGAATACAAATAAACAATGGAACATGGCTCTATTAATTTTGAAACTCCTGTATGTGACCTCAAGATTTTATATATGTAGCATACGCACACATGAATGGGGGTCTTTCAAAAAAGCATCAAGGAAGTGATATGTCTCACAGAGCCCTACCCCTTCCAAAAGAAAATACTAGACTTTTGTTTTAAAATGTATCTTCCATATTTACTTCTTAAAACCTCTTATATTTAAATCATGAACAGTGAGGCCTCAAGTGCTGCTTTAAATAGGAGTAGTAGGCTTGTACTAAATTTCTACTTCAGGTCAGACCCATAATGAAGCCTTACTAGTTTTTATTTTTCCATTTGGGCACTTATCACTGCGCTCCCGTTGTGGTAAAGCATATAAGTCATATCTTCAGATGTCTTGGCTAAAAGCAAATGGAGATGAATTGACACCCAAAACGATTCTCTTAATTTTTAAGGTTACCATCTCCTCAGAAACCCGTAACTGTATCTTGACAAGGCAGAACACAACTATATTTTAAACAGGCAAAACAGTCAGAACAAAGTACTATGAACTACGGAGATAAAATTTCCCCAATAAAAATATAAATCCCTGGAACAAGACAGAAAATTACTTCATGGAACTTACACTTAAACGTCTGTATCAATCAGTCCACTAAAATGCTCTGAAATTCCCCTTTCCATTCCAATATACTTTTCCCTGATGCAGATGAAATCAGGCTAAAATTGGGTGGTATCTTCAATGAACTCAAATTTGATACCTTGTTTTCTCATTCACAAGAAGAAAGGATTGGGAAATGAGCCCTCACTTGGCCTGATGTCAACAGGGATAGAATATATTTCCTTTCCTTTGTTAACCATTAAATAACTCACCAGAATCTAGGCATGAAGAGCTGTTTACTACTTTCTCCAGCAAGAATTTTAAGAATATCTTGATGTACTACTTAAACTGATACTGTCCCTAGTTTTATCATTTGAAACCAGAACAGGGTGCCTTTTATTTTGTGTGCTGGGTATGACACTTCAATTGGGCTGTAACATTTTGCCCCAGAAATGTCCTACAAGGCGATACAATTATCCCTCTATATGGCAAAAGGATATCTTAAAACTTGGCAAAATTCAATATACTAAGAAAGGCAGTTTGGGAACAGTACTTGCAAAGCACTCGGAGACAGACCATGAGGCTCGGCTTGGGAAACGTCTCTTGATGAAGCAGTAGGCACGTAGGTATTTTCTGAATGCACCGTCCTCAGGGAGGGTGGGATGTCTATGCTCCCACTCACTCACTTGCTTTGCTCCTTGCACTTCATCTCCTGTTCTGGCACATGGGATGTTGGAAATGCTGGCCCCTGGCCAAGAGACTCAGAACAGGAGCACAGAGTGCTGGGATCAGCTTCAGCAACTCCCTGTGACATGCAGAGATCTGTTTCTCTCCAGGGTTATGACGGACACCCTGATCCTAGGGGCTCAGAACAACACCGAATGCAGAAAATGCGATTCAATCCAACAAACGTTTATGGAACACCTCCTCTGTGTGCAAGGCAGGGGCTTCTGGAGATCAGAAAAAGGCTCTTGTCTTCAAGAAGCCTGTTGTTCAATGGGGAGATAGACTATACATTAACAGCTACAAATGGGTTTTAAAACATTGTTGGCCAGCAATTTCATGCAGAAGCTATCCCATTCACTGGCTATTATTCCAGTGACATGATCAAGAAAGCTTTCACAGAATCCTACATTGCCTTGTACTTTAAAAACGGCAATAGCTAATGTAAGTGCAAACACCAGTTAACTCGCAGTCAACAGCGTTTCGGCATGAAAACACAGGTTAATTCTAACTCGCAACCTGTCAACAATGTGTTAACAGAAGTAAAAACAAAGTGTACTGAGAAGGAGAAATTTGGACTAGGGGATGAGAGGGCAAGTTTCCCAAAGGAGGCGGCATTTGAACTGCGGAAGCTGCAGCAGTCCACAGTAGGTGGAAACAGGTGGTGTGTGGGTAGGAGACATCTCAGCCTGAGGCGTCACAGCAGAGAGGAAGAACTGATGGCATGTGGAGGTAGGCATGGGGGGTCTGCAGGGGGAAGCTTTTCTGTCCAGAGGTCAGATCTTGAGTAGGCCTTGAGTGCCCTATAAAGAAAGGGGTCTGGAACTTATCCTAAGGAACGCAGAAGCATTAGAGATGTCTGACCATGCTTCTCATGATCAGGTGTGTGTTAGAAGAAAAGAGTCTTTATGCTTTGGAGGGAGGAAAATGTTGAGAGTCATTCATGTAAGAGTTTACTTTTTCGAGTCTCTGTAGCTAGGAACGTGAGGGTGTGATCTGTTTCTGGGGCATCAGAAGGACCTTTAAGGGAAAGCAAGAAGGGGATGAAAGCACGCCATTGTTTCCATAGGCACACTCATCCCAAACCTGACTGTAGGAAAAGGGAAAAAGCATTAAGAAGATTCTAAGCAAAACAGACCCTTTGACCCAGAACTTGTGCTTTCAAGTTAACAGTATTTCCCAGCTGTCTATCAGAAACCACTTAGAAGAATTTGGCCTCCTGAAGGCTGCCAGGCCTGACGCTGCAGGCTGGGCTCTTTGCTGGAGAGATTGGCTTCCTCCCAAGGCTGGAAAATGGAGGTCGCTAGCTCCGTCTCTTCACAGGGCTGAAACGCCAATGACAACACCTGCCTCAGTAACCCCTCCGCTAATGGAAGTCCTGTGAGGGAGGGAAAGTACACCACGTGATGACAACCTGAGAACCTTTAAAAACAAAATGAAACAAACAACCATGAAGAATTCTGCATGAACATCTCTCTCTGCTCACTCCTCCTTGGCTGAAGTTGTTCAAAGCACAGTGCATCTGAATGCTTGCTCAAACAGGGGTGTTCAAGCTCTTGGTAGCAGCAAAACCCACCTTTCCAAAACAATCACTGATTTGAGAAAGCAATCTACAAGAATCAGTTGTATTTCTATACATTAGCACCCTCCCCCCCCCCGGGAACTGGGAAATGAGGTGATACCTGGTTTTCCAGAGCCCCTTAACAGTCTTCACTGCACACATGATAACACTCAAAAGATATGGTAGCAAGAGAAAGGTGGTCTTTATTAACAGCAGAAGAATGACCTCTGGCAGGGGACCTGCCAACTCACATGCCAGGATGTTAACTCGGAAAATACCCATTCCACAGATAAGAAAACTAAGGAGAAACAAGGGGATGGCTTGACCCACGGTCAGTGAGAACAGTGAAGGTTAAGGGTGGGGGGAGGGGAAGGAGTAGGCCCAAAGGTCATAGTACAAGAAACCACCATGGACAGCATATTTACAATACCTTTCTCTGGTCAATTTTATACTTAGCAGGCACATCCACCCTTGTTACTAGCAGATTTATTCTAAGCACCAGGAAAGCAGATAGAACAAAGATGAAAATCCCTGCCCTCACAGCTTACCTGGAGGGAGGAAGACAGAAGTAATTAAGTAAAATATGGACTATGATAGAAGGTGATAAATGCTAAGTACAAAAATAAATCAGGGAAGTATAACTAGGATAGAACTGGTGAGCTGGACGTTCAGAGTGAGTCCAGAGAAGGCCTTCCTAAGAAGTACAATTTGTGCAAAGACTTGAAGAAAGTGAGAGAGTGTGCCATGGGGGTGGGGCTGCCAGGGAAAGACAGGGTACTTGGTTGAATGGGGATGTCAGATAAACAGTGGACAATCTTTTAGCATATGCACGTCCTGAACATTGTGGGTTATTCGTTAAGTCTGGCAAATACACAGGGGTGAGGGCTGCATGTTAGGCTCAGGAACAGCAGTGCACAGTGGCCCGGCACGGTGGGGGAGCGAAGGAAGGAGGAATGTAGGTGACTCGTCCAAGAGGACATGGGAACCAGATGATGGAAGGCCCCGTGGGCCCTGTGATGACTTGTGGGGGACTTGTACTTAGGGTCTGATGATTAGCTCTCGAAACATTTTGAGGTAGGGGACACGATCAGACTTTAGTTTTAAATGCTCATTCTGGACTCTTGTCCAGACAGGCTGGGAGCTCTGGGTACAAGTGTGGGAGCAGATCAACCAGTTAGAAGGCCATGATTGCTGTGATGATGGTGACGGCAGTAACAATCGTAGTAATATGTATCTACATGTGCATATATTTTGGTGGAAATGGCCCCTGAAGCCCTATTCATAAACTCTCCATTAAGAAATCTTAGTAAATATCATTTATGGGAGGAAAGCAATCAGTCCTTCAGATAAATTCTACTGATGTGTTAAAAATGCTGACCTAAAGAATTAGCTTTACCCACTGCACTATCATCCTTAATAAAATAGATAAGCCTTTGTCAAAAAAAGGAGGGGGAAGTTTCTTAAAAACATCAAACTGTACATATCAGTCACCAGTGACTATGAAAACATCAAGCTGATTTAAAGAAACCAACCACCTTTTCTAATCCAACTGCACATGGTGCCAGCTGGATTCTAAAGCTAAAGTTTCCAAGTGGGATTCAGATTTGGCTTCAAGGTTAATATTTCTGTTTTTGCTGAGCTACGGATAAAGAGAACATGCTTCAAAAGAACATGCACATGAAGGTGGTTATAGACCATTGTTATCTGTCTAGTACACTTAATTTTATTGTGGGAATAAGCAATAAATACTTCAAAACTACTAAATACACAATGACACTGTTATATAGTGCTGTTCATATAAAATAAAATCAATCTATCTCCATTTGGAAGAAGGAGCAAACTACCTAACAGCTCCTCTCCAGCTGAAATTGCTTATATTTGACTAATTTTTGACCTACTAATGTTCAATCAAATGAAAAGATAAAGGGAATAATCCTATAGTACCTTGCCTTTCAAACAATAAATAGCTTATCTGAGGAGAGAGAAGAAAAATTATTTTAATCATTATAGTAATTCAATCACCTGGAACCTTGCCATACGCAGATTGTGTTCTCATATGAGACTTACAATGTGCAAGTGAAGGGTTGTTTTCTTAGCATCTCCAACCCCTTTCTCGTGGAAAGAATTCCTGTGAAGCACCAATCTTGCTATTTAGATTTATGACCCCAAACATACTATAAAGTGAAAATACTATAAAATAAGACTACCATGGCAAAAGTCTAGTTATTAAGCAGAGAAGCAGTGTAAGTACACTTAGCTGAGACACCAATGCCTTGAGTCTTGTGAAACGTGCTGTCTGCTGCACCTACCTGCCCCGGTGAAATCTGACCTCATGAGAAACACCTGCCTGTCTCAGGTGACCTGCCTGTCTCAGGTGACCTCCCTCACACGGGAGAGGCATGGACAGTGAGAGAATTGGTCTCCCAGAGCTCCTAAACTCTGTCAGTTGAGTATGAACCCTTATTAACTATTCCAGCACTTGACCCAGCCACGCCTGCTCCTGCAAACAGCAATTTCTCTGAGACCATCCTTGCTGTTTCCAGGATAGTTTCCACCTTGCCCAGGCAGTCCGAGTCCTGGGAAGCATCCACTAAACACTCCATAGCTGATCTTTTGAAATTGCCTGAGTGTTCGATTCATAACTCGGGATAGCAAATGAGCACACGGTCGAATATGTATTGCTAACATTTTTCCATTTGGAGTTTTGGAGGCTTGTTTCTTATTTACTAACCATTTAAAACATACTAGTAAAAATAAATTCATAAAGACACACAAGTGCAACTTTAAACCTCAAGTGTACACTGGCTGATATTTGAAAATTTCTAAGATCATCAATCATGACTCCCTATTTACATAATTTCGTAAAAACACTCCTAAAAAGCAACCTGCATCCTATACAACGAGCAAAAACCACATTTTTCGATGTGACATTCTGGCCAGATTTTCCTCCGAATCCTCTTAAATTCAAATTACAGCTCAAAGCAATTCCTCTTATTTGCACACACACAGAATGTGCAAAGCCTGATCATCCCCGTGAATTTCACAAACGCATTAAAGGCCAAGGAAGCAAAGGCAGCAGCGATTTCTGCCCCCATTCCTCCCCAGAAAACCTAATTGCCGTTCAGATTCTGTGTGCGATGAAGGCCAGGCGCCCAGGACGGCAAAATCGCTTGCCCATCCGCAAAGAGGCAACCTGCTGCTTTGGGAGAGGAAGGCCTCCACTCCCAGGGGATGCCGGCCTCAAAACCGGGCTTTGAAATCCTACCTGATACGAGCAGTTCTCCTGATGTACCATCTCAGTGCATCCTAGGGCGCAGACCCCGAAGCAGCACGGCTGGGCGAGGCTGCGGGGGGAGCGCGGCCGCAGCGGCTCCGCAGATTAAGATGGATGCTGCTCCGCGGAGCAACCTGCGCAGTGGCGCCGCCTGGGCCCAGCTGCTCGCGGTCCCGCAGGCCGGCGCGGCAGGCCCGGAACGCAGCGCGGACCGCGCGGGGAGGGGGTGCTCCGCGCGGGCACAATCAGCCAATTATATTATGGGCACAAAGAAAAGGATCAGTCTGGAGCTGGTGTGACCTTCTGGTGCTCAGGGAAGGCAGTTAACTGATGTGGAAACATTCTAGTCCTCATTAACGAGAAAAAGGCCAGCGAAGGGGGTGGGGGAGACCAGGGTTGAAGCTGAACATTTCTAACCTCTGGCACCGTCCTTCCTGCCCACTAGAGCTGCTCGGTGGGTGCTTATGAAAAAAGAGGCCTTACAAGATCATTTTAGAACTTCTAACACGCTGGAGGGAAAACAATCCATTCTGAATATCGACATCGAAGGGATGTTTCCTGGGCTGAGTTCCTGGAGTGTTTGTCAACTTTACAGCTAAGTGGATGGGCTTCACTCTTTAAAAAATATTATTTTGTTATTCTTTAAATTCCCCACTTATTTTTGGCTCTTGGGAGCTTTTTTAAGTCAAACAGAAGTTAAGATGGAATAACGCTCCTGTAAGTTGTTTAGGGAGAGGGCTTATTAAAGTCAATATAAATTTATTTTATGAAAACGAAACCCTGAATTGCAAGTTATTTTGAAAGTAAGTCTTTGTGCATCTATATAACCCATGCTGTGAGAAAATTGGATGATACATGTTTCTGGAAAAAAACTGGGGCCAATCTCTGAGTGGCAACTCCAGGATTTGAAGACATACTTCAATTAAAAAAAAACAAAAACAAAACAAAACAAACAAACAAAAAAAACTGGGCCTACCAATTCTTCAAGTTAAATTCATGAGAAAATTAAGGGAAATAAATAAAATTTCCTTATCTATATTCCTCAGTTGCCACAGGCAAATGTTTTGTTGTTTCTTGCAATGCTGTGCATATAAATGATACTTAACAAAAATGTGACTGACTTTCACCCCCCCCCAAAAAAAAAATCAGTAGAGACATTATTTAAGCTACTTTAGTACCTATCTATCTATCTTCTCAAAAACTCTTCCTCTTACCAATAACTATGGTAATTACAATCTTCACTAGAGTCCTAACGGAGAAAAGCAAGTGTTTTTTGCCTGAGGAATGAAATCAGCATGTTTAATAAAGTTTCATGTCAAACACTCTCTTAGGGAATGGTGAGAGTTTGTGTTAAGAATATTTGGTAATAGATTTTTTTTTAAAATTAAATCATAGCTGTGTACATTAATGCAATCATGGGGTACAATGTGCTGGTTTTATATACAATTTGAATTTTTAATTTTGTATTAACTTGCCTATTTCTTGGAAAGAGAAAACTATATTTTTATCAATATTCTTATTTTTTTCTCTGTCGCCCAGGCTGGGATGCAGTGCTGTCATCATTGCTCATGCAAACTCAAACTCCTGGGCTCAAATCATCCTCCTGCTACAGTCTCTGGAGCAGCTGGGGCTACAGGTGTGGGCACCATACCCAGAAAAAAAATTTTTCTATTTTTAGTAGAGGTTGAGTTTCTCTTTTGCTCAGGCTGGTCTTGAACTTTAGACCTCAGGAGATCCTTGGTCTTGGCTTCCCCAGATAGCCGGTATTCTTCATTTTGACTATTTGAGATTCAAGGGGAGAAAGCTCTGCTACCTTAATTCAACTCCACTGATGCACTCACATATGGGCTCACTTCAGATGGCAGGCAGGGAAAACTCAACTCCAGGCTCCAACTTCAGCACTAGGTTCTAAGGGTGAGCACTCTGGAGATGTGCCCTGTAGGAGCTCGCGGCCCTTCGCCCTCCAATGGAGAGGTGGGGCGGGCGGACACCTGTGCAGGACCTCCTAGGCCTGCTTGTTGGCCAGGGGCACAATGAAAACTTGATGAAAAAAGCAGGAGCCTGGAGTAGATAACACATCTTCAATAGAAGATGAAGAAAAGAAGATAGAAACTTTTCAGGGAAAGGAAATAATAAGCAATTAATCCTTCCCAAACTTCTCCCTTCTCTTCCCTATGGGTTTTCCACACAATACGGCCACAGAGACTTCTGTGTGGAGTGCCTTGTTATACAGCCACCACAATGAAGGCTCTGGAATTCTAAGTATGTGCGAGGAAAGGCAGGCCACAGGAAAAGTTCCTTTGCAAGGTAGCAGGTAAGAACTGGAAGTCTTATGTTTAATATAGGAGGCACGATCCCAGCTTTCCAAGACAGAACAGTTCTAACGTCAAAGGTTGTTAGATCTTTCCTCAAGTTACCACCTTGACAATCTCTGACCTATGACTCAGGAACGTGCTTCCAAGCTGTACAAAGCTTAAAAAGCCACTTCCTAGTCTCTGTTCTTTTCTGAACACTGAAGACTTGGGGGATACATTACATAAGCTCCTAAAGACTTTTTATCATGTGTTGTTAAAAAAAAAAAGTCTAAACACAATCCCCCTCTTCACAGTTGCTGCGCCATAAATAGAGGGAGTGACTCAGAGGTGGCTCTGGGGAGAACAGATTTCTGACAATTGTATCCCAAGCCTTGTCAAAAACCCTCCCAAGAGGAATAAACAAGATGAAAAAAGGAGTATATCAACCAGGCTTCTCTTTATAGTCATTCACTGGAAGGGACTTGGTGTTATAATTTAAATTATGATTTGCTAGTGCAGAAAAACTTTAAACAGAAACAGCTGTTCCAAGAACATTGAAGCTAGAATAATTTACCAAACTACAGTAACATTTGTTGTTTTTGACAAAAGAAAAAAAAAAAAAAGAAAAAGAAAATTGACGAACTTTTTTATTTTAAGCACAGCCATTGTAACACAGAGATTCTTTATTTCTTTTTGGGTTTTCATAGCTTCTCTTCCCATGATAAGTACTGAGTTTCAATTAAATGGGACCTCAAGAGATTATTTAGGCCATTTAATCTAACACAATTATTTTCCTGATAAGAAAACTGAGGCTGGGGAAAGTTGTGATATGCCCATCAACAACCAAAAGGGCATCAAAGGAAGGAAAATAAAGAAATAAACATGAATTTCTGGGTCTATGCCAAATAAGTATGTTCCATATAAAACAATGCTATTACGGGCTGAAAGTTTGTGTCCTCTCAAAACTCAGACGTTGAGACTGAATCACCACCGTGATGCTATTAGGAGTTAGAGCCATTAGTACTTTTCAAGGGTCCAGGGAGCTGCTTTGCCCCTTCAACCAAGTGAGGACACAGTGAGAAGATGTTATTAATGAACCATGGAACAAGACCTCAGCCAGCACTGAACCTGCCAATGCCCTGATCTTGACTCCCAGTCCCCAGAACTATGAGAAGTAGATTCTGGTTGTTTCTAAGCTACGCAGCCTATGGTATTTTGTATCAGTATCCTAAAAGTGTATTCAGACAAATATTAGGTGAAGGCCCACTAGATTTGGAAAAATAAACTCCCTTTGAGTGAAAGTAGCCTGGCCTTCACATCAAAATCTCTCATGTAGGAAAAGTGAGGTTGCCATGTAGTTCTGCCTAAATCTGAATCCAAAGTATGTTTTAAAGGAATAAAAATTAAGACTATTTTCTGATTAAGAAATTGTTCCTGTGTCTGCCACCATATAAACTACCATGTCTTTAAATCTAGAAAAGAATTTTTTTCAGTTGCTACAATTAGTAGCAACAGAATGAAGGGTTTCTTTGGGCAATAAACATAGGGGTAAAAAGTCACATCCACATGTTATCTGAGCACCCAGTTTCCGAAGTGAAGAATTAGGGTCAAGAACTGACCTGGACGGGGCATAGAGAACTTTCTGGCTTAAGCTACACGAGTTGATTAAGTGTTTGGTCGACCACATAGCTGTATACATTTGTCAAGACACATTCAAGATGTGTATGTTTTGTTGTATATAAAATTTACCATAAAAGAATAAATAAGAGTTAAATTCTGAATTCTAGTTAATGATATGCAGACGGCAGTATTTAGGGGGACCCTTACTGATGTCTGCAACTTACTCTGAAATGTATCAGATAAAGGGTGAATTTATGGCTGAGCAGAGGGAGAGTGTGACAAAGCATTCTTAGGAAACATTCACTGTAGGACTGAGGTAGCACATACCTTTCCCCACACACACACACAAATGGGTATTTGTAAAAAAAAAAATTCCATTTGAAAATGTCCCCAGTGAAATGTTAGAACAAGTGAAGTACTGAGGATGGGGGCAAAAAGCTGGAAGTCACTGTCGTAACCATAGTCTTTAAGCTTTTCCTCAGGATGCTGGGAAAGGCAGATGGACCTGTCATGAGCTTTAAGTGCTTCTTTACAGGGCAATGAAAGAAAGGGAGTTTTGAGAAAAATTCATCCTGTGGACATAAGGGAAGACTAGGTCCTTGAATACCCCACACGAGTAAGAATTAATTATCCCTACAGGTTAAGGATCCCTTATCCAAAATGCTTGGGACCACAAGTGTTTTGGATTTTGGACATTTCTGGATTCTGAAATCTCTTCATATACATAACGAAATATCTTGGGGATGGGACCCACATCTAAACATGAGATCCATTTATTTCATACACAGCTTATATACACATAGTGTAATGGTTATATATTATTTTAAATACTTTTGTGCATGAAATAACATTTTTACTTCATTTTGACTGCGACTTCTCACATGAAATCAGAAGTGGAATTTTCCACTTATGCTATCATATTAGCACTCCAAAAGTTTTACTGTTTTGGAGCATTTTGGATTTCAGATTTTCCAGCTGGGGATTCTCAACCTTTATTATTGTCACCAATATGAACAGCATCATCCGTGACGACGAACCTCTGAAAATATTCCATAGTTTACAAAGTTCTTCCCTCAACACTCCCTTGATTCTTAAATCTTGTAGTTGCAATAAACTCCTACTATGTTTCTGCCCTCACGAGCTCAGCAAGAGAAATAAGGCCATACACAGACCGTGGTAGATGATGAAAAAGGAGTTAAGTGCTTCCCAAGAGACTTGGGTTGCTCACTAGAAATTCAGGAGAAGAGAATGCTTAGCTAAGGTGAACCAGGAGACAGCAATAATCTTCTCATTTGGTTGTTCACGTCTTTTATTGTCTGTCTTTTGATCTAGATTAATGTAAGTTTCCTTAGAACTTGAATCTTGGCTGGCCTACTCTGTGCTTCATCGCCAGCATCTAAAGTAGTATCTGGCATATAATAGGCTCTTAATAAATATATTTTTTAAGTGAATGCACATAACACGCTCACTGTACATTTTTTTTCTTTTTAATGAGAAAGAGTCTCACTCTGTTACCCAGGGTAGAGTGTCATAGCATCATCGCTCATAGCAACCTCAAACTCTTGGGCTCAAGAGATCCTCTTGCCTCAGTTATTCTATCTCAGTAAGTATTTTTAAATGAATGAATAAGTAAATATGACCTTCGCAGAGTTTCCTTAGTTCTCCTTGGCTTGGTTTCCTCTATAAACTAAGGATGGATATTCCTTGCCTATTAGGTTGATACCATGATAAAATGACAATAACAAGTAAAATAGCTCTTAGATTCTCAATAAAGGAACAGAAGTGGATGTTTTTCCTCCCCTAATCAAAGGCAACAACTGTCGTGAGGAATAAAGACAGGGCTGTGAGAAACAGGTGATCACAGGAATGGGAAGAGAAAGAGGGATGCATTTCAAGACACGGCAAAAAAGAGACCAGGGGCCCTTAGGCTCTGTCCCTACAGGGAGGAGTGAACAAGTCCAGTAATAATGAGGTTTGGAGACCATCACTCGAACAAAATTGGTGCTGTGAAAAGACACAGGGAAGGCAGCAGGAGAAACTGATTCTGGGGCCTGGGGTAAGGTAAGGAAGTTTGTATTTTTTACCATGAAATTGTGCAGTTGACGGTGCAAGAGGCAATCGGGACTTAAGAGAAGTCAGGCTGAGAGGGAGAATTTGGGGGTCTTTTGACCAGAGAGGATAGTTGAAGCTGGATAAATGGATTAAATTAAGAGTAGGGAGTGTAGAGAAAAAACTAAAGAGAAACAGAGGTGTCACTGTGGAAGGGACAATAATGCTCCTGCCTCCCTGGGCAAATAGTTGCAGCCCAAGCCCCAAGGGGCCGAGGGGAATTCAGGCTGCTCCCCAACTAACCTGGAGATGGAGAGAGGAGCCGGGGTGATCCCCTGGGCCCAAAGTAAATAATCACCAGGGTCTTTAGCAGGTAAGAGACAGAAGGAAGAGAGGAGAACAAGAGAGATGGCAGCATGAGAAATATTTGGTCCAATGCTCTTGGCCTTGAAGATGGAAGCAGAGGCCACAAGCCGGGGAAGGTGGCTGCCTCTAGAACACAGAAAAGGCAAGGAAATGGATTTTCTCCAGCCCTCTGGAAGGAACAGAGGACACTCTGACTTTTGGTATTATAATACCAATAAATTTGCATTGAGTTGAGCCACTAAATTTGGGGTACTTTGTTATAGTAGAAATAGAAAATGAATAAAATAATCCCTCCTCACCCATGGGGGACACGTGCCAAGACCCCCAGTGGAAGCCTGAACTGCAGATATAATATGTTTTCTCCTATATATACATACCCATGCTAAAGTTTAATTTATAAATTAGGTTAATAGCAATGACAATAATAAAATAGAATAATCATAGCAGTAGACAGTAATAACAGCTGTGTGAATGGGACCTTTTTCTCTCTCAAAAGGGCTTAGTATTTTTGGACTATAGTTGACTGTAACTGAAACCAAGGACCGTGAAACGGTGCATGGGGGCTGTGGCCAGGGGAAAAGTCGCACTCAGAGGGCAGGAGGGTGCAAAGGAGACGGGGCCAGCAGGTGAGAGGAAGGTGAAAGGTCACAGTGAGGAGGGAAGCGGGGGGGGGGGGGAGGGGGCTGACGGAGCACCACTGCTGCAGACACCCCGGGAAGAGGAGGAGGAGGGAAAAGACTGGCAGCCAGGCGCTGTGACAGTTACCAAGGCACGAGTCACACTTGGGGACACTTCAGTAGTCGTGTGTTGGGATGGGAGCCGGGTGGGTGTGGCTAAGATGTTCAGGGACTGAGCAGAGAGTAATCGGTAAGGAAGTTTGTCAGTGAACCGGAGCATTAGGGTGGCAGCTTGAGTGTGTTGTGGAATCAGAGGGGCTGTTGGTTCAGCTGCTGTTTACGATGGAGGAGACCACACATCCAGGGGGGCAGCAGGAAAGGGGCCAGCCAGAGGGGAGAAACTGATGGTGGTGAGTAAGAAATAACTACGGGACCAGGTGCTGGAAGAGTTGGGTCAGGAGCCTCCTGCAGGCCTTCAATCAGTCACGGAACTGAACATTTAGAAACTGGTGAGTAAATTATAAAGCGACCTGGAGTAAGAACGAAGCTGGGCTGGTGTGGGGGAGACGTGGGTGCACCGATGGTGGAGCAGCCTTGCCCTGATCCCTCCTCATGCTGCCTGGCTGGAGCAGCTGGAGGTCAAAACTCCCAGGCAAGGAGGCTGGGCCAGGGGGGGGAATGCTTTCCCAGGAGATTGTGTAGGGGCTTTGCCGCATTATTGGAGAACATTTGATTCTGCTATAGAAGAACCAGAAAAACAGATAGGATGTGTGAAACTCCTAAGAAGTGTTAAGTACAGGTAATGACTATGTACGTCACAGGCGAGGTGCGGCCGATGTGTCAGATTCAGAGGGCAAGTAAGCAAGTAGACACACAGAGCCTCCCCTGCCCTGGGTTTTGCTTTCTGAGGTTCCAGTTAACTGTAGTCAGCCAGGGTCTGAAATAATTAAATGGAAAATTCCAGAAATGAACAATTCACAAGTTTTAAACTGTGCACTGTTGTGTAGTGTGCTAAAATCTCACACCATCCCACGCGGGAAGTGAATCATCCCTTTGTCCAGCACATCCACACTGCATAAGCTCCCTCCCGTGAGACACCAAGTAGCCAGCTCGGTTATCAGATTGCCTGTCAAGGTACCACAGTGCTCGTGTTCAAGTAACCCTTAGTTTACTGAATGATGGCCCCAAAGCACCAGGAGTGGTGAAGCTGGTGTATTTTATAATTGTTCCATTTTATTATTAGTTGTCATTGTTCAGCTCTTATCATGTGTAACTTATAAATTAAACTTTACGATTGGTATGTAAGCACAGGAAAAAACACAGTATGTACCAGGTTCAGTACCATCTATAGTTTCAGGCATCCACAAAGACTAGGGGAAACTATTACAGTCAGAATTCATGAGATGTGTTAAAAACTGGTTAGTTAGTAGCCTTGTGTGTTAGGCATAGATCAAGTGTGACAAGCAAAGAAAGGATGGAAAGACTAAAGAAGGCACCTAATATTATGACACACTAAACAAAGAGGCACTCAATATTCTTTAGATTGGACACTGGCTGCCCCCTGGCGATGCCCATTCTGGCCCTAGATGTCCCTTGTCCAAGAAATGCAAATATGATCCTCAGCTTCTCAGAGGAAGCCAGAGGGGCTTGCCTCTGTGTGTGACCTACCTGTGTAATGGGGAATCCTTTCTCAAACTTCAGCTTTGGCTCATAACCACATCATTGAAAGGCCAGGCTGCTGTGGCAGAGGCTGGACACACAAATACTGCAGGACCCCAGGTGTGGATTGGGAAGCCTCACCAGAGTCCTGTACCAGAACCTAAGCCTGTCAGCTCATTCCATTTCTTTCCCTTGCTTCTTGGTTTACAGTTTAAATAGATGTAATTAACTGTGTGATGTATCTCATTCTGGCCTGTGACTTCTGGAGTAGAGCGCCTGGTAGTGCGCTTGCAGGCTACAATTGCATCAAGGTCATTTCCATACCAGGAGCATGGAACAGAGGCCTCGGAAGAGGTCATTAGGGGTCAGGATGTTTCTCCACTTCTTTCAACAATACTGAGGCCCAGAAATAGGAAGTGATGAGATATGTCATCATTTTTATCCTATAATTATAAATAAAAAGCTTACCTGAGAGTCTAATGAACTATGTAAGCTAATTTGGTCAGCAATTTGACCCCCATTACACTCAAGTTTATTATTTCACATTATAGTAAACAATTGTTTCTTGAGCAAATCATTAGTGTGAATCAATGGTTGCTGCTTTTTCTTCTTCTTTTAAGTACCAGAATCTGCTTTTAAAATGAAAACCAACGTGCAAAAGAACCAAAAATATTTTTATCAGGATAAAATTTTTCTGAGTTCAAATCTATATTTGCCTATTCTATACTTCAATGAGAACACGAGGCTCTTTTGTATATAAAAATTTTGAAAATAGACTTCACAGATGTCAGTTACAGTCTTATCCCACGATAGTTTCACATTTATTGCTGGAGTTTGCTTGGTTGGACCACATCAAAGAATCCTGTTTTGCAGAGATAAGTAGTTGTGAATGGTAACAGTTCTTTTTAATAGCTAGTGTTACCATCTCTAGATAGTCTTCATTAAACATATCCAGGAGCTTGAAAGCAAAGTAGTAGGAGATGTATTCAAAATTTATTTCCTAACAATATACAGCAATTGCTTAAGTGTCTTATCATAAACAAGATAAGACAGAATACCCAAACTTACGATCGGTCATTAGTCTGCAACACAAGACCTTCTCGCTTGATATACTGGGCACTCACTTGTCATTGGACGACCCACTATTAGGCTTGATGAGAGACTGTGCCAAGCAGATGTGCTCGACCCTAACCTGGCGCTGAGCCCAGCTGGGCCTCTGGCAACTCACATAATTTCTCCTGCCTGGGCCTGCGCAGGGCATGAATTTTTTAGAAAGGCCAATACAAAGCTACCACCTCCAGAGTCCATGACACATTTGTAATTTCAGCTATTTTGAGGACTGTGAGAGACTACTTCACCTTGCAGGATAAATTAAATATACTGATGTCAAAAAAGGAGGGGACGAGAAACAGTTCACATAGATAATGAGGGAAGGGAGTCCGTAGAGTCTGGGCTGAAATGTTAGACTCGTCTTAACCACAGCTTTACAGGACTCTTCTCTCAGCACTACAGACCATCGCATATAAAGACGTATAGATGTATTCTGAATTATTTTCACATTTTGGACTCTAATTTCCAATTTGAATTTTTGTAAGGGGTTGAGGATGAGGTGTTCAGCCACTCACATAATAGGTGCAAATTAGTCTCTAAAAATACCTCCTGCAACCCTGGGTTTCTGTAGACGCAGTATGAAACCTAATGCATTAGGCAGTGATATAGTGCCAGCCTCCCTCTTGCTCTAGAATAAAGAGATGGTTTATATTTCAACAGAACTCGCCAGAGGATATGTTTATTGGGCACTTTCTATTTTTCTTCCCACCACAGTATTTTCTGCCCAATACTGACTGAAATTTTCATGCAGTAGAAAAATAGCAGCTGATGTGCAGGTAAGTCTGGGTGACATCTACATGGTTTCAAATTTATGCCAACATTCAAGGACCATTTCTTTTCGTCTCCATTTTCTGGCCTTTGGCGTCCGAGAAAGCAGTGGCAGAAAAAGTGAAAAGGAGGATAAATCTGCCAGGGCTAATGCAAGACTTAAATAAAAATAAGCTGAATTGTCAAGAAGGCCCAAGCCCAAAATAGCACAAAAAGGAGAGAGAGGTGAGGAAGAGGCCCACATCCCTTTCCTCTCTTCAAATCTTTTAGTAATCCAGACAGCCTTGCCTAGCAATATAAGTAAGTACATTTCGCTAAAGCACTACATGAAATCTCTGACAATAAAAAAGGCTATTCACTTTTCTGAAGTGGTGGTGGTTGATCAAAGCAGAGTTAACAGAGTGTGAGGGAAAGGGACTGACCGTCATGTTGAGGAAAGGTGCCCTCTAGTGGACAACTGTGTTTAGGATTCCAAGACAATAATAGTGTTAATCACAGGATCCATTGTTTTATTAACATTCCAATGATATTTTTAATAACAGTTGGGATATACATATGCAAGTCTTCAGTTACATTAGTAAAGAGATATAAAGGTTATGCTAATGCTGATACATCCAAAGTTAATAAGCTAGACCATTTTGATGGTTCTGGAGTTGACAGAACCTTGGACCTACAATCAAAGACCTGGTTCTGGGCTTAACTATAGCTCACACTAGATATTCCTTTGGGGTGCTGCTTCATATCTATCAGCTTTAATTTTCTAATCTATAATGTGGGTTGAATTATAAACTGTCCTCATCCTCCCCTTTCAGGATGTCAGATGGCTGTCCTTTTTAAACCAAGTTCATGTTGTATCATAATTTTTCCAAATCAGTAATTCACAAAATAATATCACGGTATATATTAAATATAGCACTAGGTGAAATCAGTGAAAAGCACACTGGATTTCAGCTAAAGATCTCCCTTATAGAAATTTAACAAAGGTAGCTTTTTTTTTCTTTTAATACCGATTATGGACATTTCAGAAACTAAACTTGCTAGATCATTAGCTCATTATGAACATTTAGTTTAATATGAAAATCAGAGTTACTGTTTTTAAAAGATTTATTTTATAGGCTAAAGCAAAATAATGTTGAAAAGAAGGGAAACAATTTAGCCAGCACATCTTTTCTGAAAACTACTTCCTCACCAACGGATGACATATTGTCTAGTGTATCACGGAACATGTAGTAATTTATGATTAACCTGTTAACATAATCTCTAAGGAGCTATTAAAATTTGTCAAGGGTCCTTAAATCTTCTTTTTTTAAAAAAAATACAGGAATAGTGTTGAAATGCTATTACCTATAATGGGATTTTGAGTCTCCCTGGATCTGTTCTATGACCAGTTTTTCCAGGGTCAGTTAAGTAGCGACATGGACTATTTTTACAATCTTTCTCATTCTCATCTCCTCAGAAGATTATATTCAAATGATTTTATTGGTTGAAAGCAGAAAAATGGAAAGCAGTCTAAAATTCTTCTGGGGCTGGGCACTATGGCTCACACCTGTAATCTTAACACTCTGGGAGGCCAGGGAGGGTGGATTGCTTTAGTTCATGAGTTTGAGACCAGCCTGAGCAAGAGTGAGACTTCATCTCTAATATATAGCCGGTGTTGTGGCAGGCACCTGTAGTCCTACCTACTCAGGAAGCTGAAGCAAGAGAATCACTTGAGTCCAAGAGTTTGAGGTTGCTGCGAGCTATGACACCATGGCACTCTACCCAAGGCGACAAAGTAAGACTCTGTCTCAAAAAACAAACAAACAAAAAAAACACCTTTTTTTTCTGGAGCTAAATTAAAATGTCAGTGTAACATTTAATGATCTCATTAACTTATTATGTCTTAAAGCTTTGAATTAAGAAAGGTACTCATCTTTCAGAGGCATATTTTTTCAGAATACAAAGGTACTGAAATTATGCTACTCCAAACACCAGAGAATGGGTAAACGCATTCTCAAAGAGGAGGGTTAAAAATCAGTCATGGGTTATTCATAAGCAGTAAAGTTAATCTGCGCATTAATCCCGATTCTTCTAAAACCCTCTAACTTAAATCAGTTTTCCTTTGTGAATGTTAAAGACAGTCTTGTTCAGATGCATAGGCTGGGCCCACAAAATGCTCACTTCTTGAAAGTGCTTGAGCTTTTTCATTATTTGCTAAGAATGCTGAGATAGAAACTAGCAGTCCTTTTGAGGTCCTGTCCCTTGTAGATAAACCTATCTACCTTACTCTGATATCTCTGCTCTCCCCTCATCTGAGAGGACGGTAAAGGACTTTGTGGCTGGTTTGTTTTCACTCTTGACATTCAATTCAAAGAAAATGAACATTTTATGTCAAACACCTTTGCTTCCCCCTTCCCATCATTGCCTCTTTATCTATCGTAACTGGGAAAAAGAGCGCCCAGCTGACAAGGCACGCGTCTGCTTACACACCTCCGTGGCAACTTGTACTGATGGTTTAAGCTACATGTGCTTTGTTTAGAGGTTTCTAAAATCAAATTCATTTTCCAAAGGACAGAAGTGATTTCTTCAGCAGAGCTGTCACTATAACTGAAGTGATCAGATCTTTGACCCTAATTTTAGCTGGCACAAATTTATAAAATGTCATTCTGAAAGAAATTTGGCCCTACTCACTCACCCGGCTGACTCTGATTTAATCTTTTTATTGGTTTCATGCTCCTTGATTTAGTTCTCAAAGTGCTATAAAAAATTAAGGGCTTGCCTCAATGAAGCCTTAACCTTTGTGAATTAAAAATACTCCTAAAACCACAATCAGAGGGTGACACATCTTGGATTAAAATTCCTCAGTTTCCTACAACACTTGGGATGAAACCTAAGTCTCTAATGCTGCTAAAGGCCCGGTCTACCTTCCTTCACCCCTCGCAAAATGTTGCTCACTAATCTCTAGGTATATTGGCAGGCTTTGAGTTTTCTGGAAAAGCCAAGCTGGTGCCTGCCTCCCTCAAATCCCAGGGTCTTCACACCAGCAGTTTCTCATCCTGGACACCCATGTCCCCCTTCACCTGAGTCACTTCTCTTGTTTAAAGCAAGGTCTTTCCTTAGCCCCCAGTCTAAATAAGGTCCTGCTTTAAATTCACTTAGCACAGTCTTTTCTTTCTTGGCACTGACCACAATTAGTGATTATAGTATTAACTGAATCATGGGATTTGTGAGGATGCCTCGTTGCATTGGATTGTAGGCTCCGTGAGATAGCCAGGGACACATCTGTAATGTCTGCCGTCGGACACCTTGCATGTAGCACAGTTCCAGGCAGAGAGGTGTCTCACAAATAGCTGAATGAATGAGTTAATACAATTGCCAAGAGGTTTTCTCAGTTTGGGGTTTTGGGATCCAGGGCAGGAGTGGGCCTGTGACCACCTGTCATTAATTTGATAGTCTACCCTGGCAACGCTGGTCATGTGACCACTTGCTCCTCTGAAGATGGGGGGTGATGCTTCCCTGGATGCTGAGTGGCTGAGCGCCAGTTTGTGAGCGAAGCCTGGTGAGGATCCTCATTGTGGGCTGTGGCTCTGGCAGCCTCCAAGGAGACAGCACTTTACAGATTTGCCTCAAGGATAGGACCGGCTGTGCCCGCTGGACCCGAGGGCAAGATTGTCATTCACAGCTCCCCAGGGGAGGTTGATACAGACTAAACTGCAGTTACTGGAGGACCTTCCTCAATGTAATCTAAAATTAACAAGAAAAAAACCCAGCCTGGTGAGTTTTTATTTCCTTCTCAATTTGCCACTTTATGTGATAAATTTTTAGTTTTAGAGATAACTTGGCAAAATAAGAAAATAATCTGACACTGCCAAATTACATACCCCACAGAAGACCCCTAATAAACCAAAGTAAAAAGTTAGAATTCTTATGTTTGAGGAACAATAAAGTGTCCCAACTAGTTTTCCAATCAAAAGAATGGGATGGAAAAATGGCCAGTAGGAAAATAAACTGGGTTTGTGAAAGACGGATCCTTTAACTTCGCCTGCTCACCCCAGAGGGTGAAGACAAAAATAAAGAAAAAAGAAAAGAGATGAAAATGCTCATTTGCCTTCTTTGACAGAGGAAAACAACCAAACAAAAACAACAGCTAAGAATAAGATGTAACCTACAACTGAGGCCGTGACTTTCCACAAAGTATTGTAATGTTTGAAGAAGAAACGGTGGATGCAGCTTGAGTGTCTGATCCAGTGCTCGCTCCAGGAAACACGTCCTGGTAGCTTGAGTGTCTGGTGCAAGGCTCGCTCCAGGAAACACGACGTGGTATATGCCACGTTCCTTACTACAGCGTCATCACAGCTGTGATTTCCACACTAAAGAACTGCTGAAGTTTCAGTTCTCCAAGCATGTGCCACGCTGTCTTGGTGATAAATTAATCCCGAATCTGGGTCAGGAGCCCACAGAGGGCAGGTCCAGCTCTGCTGAACCCAGAAAACCCATGTGGACTCCCATTTAGTCACCACAATCCAGGTCTGATGGCTCCGTCTGTGTCGGACTTTGTTTTTCCCTGATGGCGAGCGATCTGAAGCCAGTGTGCCTCTGTCCAGATAAATGGCTCACACTGAGGAAGTCTGCGGTGCATGCCTGCCCTGCCCTCGTTCTCTTTTCCCTGCCCCAAGGTTACAGCTCTTGGACCTACACACTACAGGAAATGGGTATCTCCAGTAACAACACGAGAGATTCCATGCTCTGTTGGCAGGAGTGATAATAATCCAGTTATGTTTCACTCGAAGTTAAAAAAGGCTTTCAGATATTCAGCTTAACACATGGGGGCAACGACAATAAAGGAAGAATTCTTCTGAAAGAGACGCTAGTTCTTTATGCTGAAAAAATATGATTAAAAATTGGGGTGCTGTAAGGCTCTAGATACGCTGAGTTATTTTCTTATTTACAAATGACATGCTTAAGGCGTTTTCTGTTATTTTCAAAACATCCTTCCCCCTGAAATGTTGACCCATGGATGGGACAATAAATCTAATTGTATGACTGCCCAGTTGTTTGTTTTTTAGGGGTTGGAATGGGTGCTTTGCAGGTCCCCGTGCAAAGTGAAAATGGGGACCACTTATTCAAAATTAAGAATTTTAAGATGCCAAAAGCAGAGCCCTAAACCTAGAGCAGGGCCTTTCAACACCTGCAGAGTCACACACCTGTGAACCTGTCCTGGGTGGGCCCATAGGGTTGGAGAAGGGGAGCAGACATACAGTTGTTTACTTTGAGAATTACATAGATTCTTGGCTTTGAAAAAAAAAAGTATCTTGGACTTTTATGCAAATACCAACAGGAAGACATAACTTCCCTTAATATCAGAAGATATTAAATTCAAGAGGAAGCTGAGTGAGGAGGAGGAATTCAATTCTACCAAGTATCTACCACATGCCAGCAGAGTTCTGTAGGTTGCCAGGAATGGGACACTGCAAACCAGTGCAGCCTTTGCTCAACCCTATGTGATGGCCCCCACTCCACCCCCCTGCCTCCACCCCCCAATATCTGCCAAATCCCAACTAGGACAACTGGCTCAGGGAGAGACAACTACAAGGCCCTGAGGTTGGGAGTGCCAGGCGGGGGTGGGGGGCTAGCCCCCATCCTCTGGGGCCCAGGCCTCACCTAAGGGAGACGGGGAAGAGAAAAGCTCTTGGGAAGAACTGTGGGGGGCCCGGCACCAGCTCAGACCCCTGGCAGCTGCCTTATGCCACCAGCCTGCAGTACAAAGAGCAGGAGTCAGATTCTGGGTGTCTCGCCTGGCCCAGAGTCAGGGCTTAATCATGGACAAACTACCATTAGCTCTACACTGTCCAGTCCTCGTACACTCCTTTGGAAGTAGAGATTTCTCTGCCATGCAAACAACCATTCCTTAATGGTTCAAGGGTGGGGAAATGCCTTCTTAGCTAACAGAACATATTATAGCAAACATCAAACAGAAGAAAGGCAGTGCTATTCACTTCCCCATGGTGATGCTGGCCTTTCCCCTCTGTTTTTGTTTTGCTTTGTTTACCTCAGAAGATGCATCTATATGGTTTAGGGAGTGTGAGGTGGCTTTTAAATGTCCGCAAATTCTTTCCTACTCTTCTCTTGAAGAGGGGAGGCTAATTTCCAGTTCCTTGAATGTGGGCTGGAGTCAGTGCTTTTTTTCTATAGAAATAAAAAGTGGAAGTGGTATACCAACGACTTTGAAAATGAAGTGAAATGAGGCACACTGTCCTCATCTCCTTTTCCCTCTCTCCAGTCCCAGCGCTCAGGATGTTGGCTGCCACGTCATCAGAACACACCCACACCAAGGAGAGGGCCACGTGGTGAGGAGCTGAGTGCCTGTTGCAGGAGGACCCTCCAGCCCCAGTCCAGCCTTCGGATGACTGCAGCCCCAGTGGACATTCTGCCCACAGCCTTATGAGAAGCCCGACCCATATCCATCAGCTAAACAGCTCTGGGATTCCTGGCTATCAGAAACTGTGAGACTGTAAACATTTGTTGGGTTTAGCTATAAACTGTTATACATCAACAGATAAATAAATAAGACAGAGGGCAAAGACTGCACGGTTAGATTCTGTTTACTTTAAAATTAAGAACTTGGGACGTGCAATTTTGTTAATGTAGAAAATGAAGTCATAAGTTTTCAGGGAGGAAAAGGAACTTTGGTGTGGCCATGGCCATCTGTGCTGGCCACAGCAGCCTCTTGTTCTGGAAACTTGGGCAGGTTCCTCGGCTTCTCCAGGCCACAGTGCCTGCTCACAGTGCGGGTATGAGGGCTGCATGAGAGGGCTAAGCCCCAAGCACCGCTGTGGGCACTGATGCCGCATGGCACTGCCCCGGCCTGTTCTACAGCCAAAGGCTCTGCTGGCCTCTTGGATTGTAGTACATTGTAGTTAGATCCATGTAAAAAGAAAAAATCAAAACAATGAGGGCACGAAGGAGAGTCTGGGAAACCGTATTCCTGAGGCTATTCAAAACCAAGGCTTAGAACTCGAGACTGGCAGATACCCTGTCCACAGTAAGAATGCAGAATTTAGCTGAAAGGTGACAAGTTGCACCCAATTCCTCTTCTATTGTCACGAGAAAGCTTTAGTTCAAAAGAAGTATTAATCCAGTTAGTAATTCACTATAGGGTCACATGGGTTAACTTAATGCTGATCTAATCAGTAGTGAGAAGGTTTTTTTTTTTTTTTTTTTTTGCAATCCTTCAGAAAAACCAAACCAAACTGTAGGCATATTCCTAAAAGTCAGCCATAGAGGTACAGATATAGGCAAACCCCCAGAATGGCCATGCAAAAAGTGATAAAACGGCTTCAAACCTGGCTAGGCCCTTATCAGAGGTTTTTCTTCCCCTGGATACCAGATACAATTAGTGTCCAAATGTCTTCACACAGAGCACACCAGCCACGCAGGGCAAACACTCTTAATCCGTAAAGACAGTGCTTTACTTAAGTGTAAACGTATTTCTGATGTCGAGGGGCTGCTGTGAGCTCAGTTTTACTTATCATAGGTACTTAATTCCTTCATTTCATCCACACATATTTATGTGAGTACTTAAGATAATGCAGGCATGTTCCAGGTGCAAGGAATTCAGAGATGGAATAAAATGCGTTCCTACCCTTAAGGCACACAAACACATAAACAACTGTACTCCATGTCACATATTTATATTATTTATAACATAATACATAGAGCCCTGATCAGTTAGGGTTCTAAGGAAGAAGGAAAGAGGGAAGAATTTTGGAGTAGGAAATGGCCAAGCTGAGTTTCAGAGATGAGTGGGAATTAACTGAGCAACTGGGAGGGAAGAGTGGAGAAGAGGGTCCTGCAGAACAAAGGCATGGAAGCCTGGGTGGTGGCGCTGGTCCCACAGCTCGGCAGACTGGCTTCGTTAGAGCCCAAGACAGTGGCAAGAAATGAGACCAGGGCTAAGTAGGGCCCAGACAGGGGAGGCTTCTGATGCTGAATTTAGTTTGGGCTTTACCCCAGAGAAGGCATGAGGGTGTTGAGAAACACACGGATGGGGGGAGGGATTTAGAGGGTGCAGGGTCAGAGACGGTAGGAGAAGCTGCAGAGGTCCATCCAGGTGAGATGTGACAATGACATTGGTAGAACTGGGCTGGTTCCTGTGGTGGGAGGGAATGATAGGAAACATCTAGAAGGTCAAATTGGCAAGGTTCAGTGACTGACTAGTTGTGGAAATAGACCAGGGAGGAGTCACGGGCCTGTCCCCAGAGGCCACTCCATCACCTGAGACGGAGGGTACCTGCATGGAAGGCGAGTCAGAGGGGAAGACGATGGTGAGTGAGTTCTGAATATGCTGCACTTGGACAGTTCAAGAAATTTAGTTATTCTCCCCCAGACTTTAAAAGGTAAAGTTCAATTTAACCATGGTCTAAACCAAAGGTGGGAAGTGCTGCTGTGAATGGACGGTGCTGCTAACCCCTCACAGTGTCCCTGCTCACCCAGATGCACCTGCCACGTCCTTTTCAATCCATGGCTCCATGCCCACAAGGCAGCAACTATTCAGGTTTCGACATGGAAACTAAGCAAGGTTTCAACACAGGACGGCCACTAAGGAGTGTGCACTGGACACCCCTGTTTATTTAAAAGTGCGGGAGAGTATCATTCTTTAAGAGACATGTCTTGGATACCTGATTTCAGAGAATCCTTGAAGTGACTATACATTGGCAAATTTAAATAACCAAAACCACACTGATCACCAGTACCAGAGTCATTGGGAAGTCTTAACATATTTCTGAAAGATTCTTAACTTAGTTTAAGATTAACACACAGTCTCACTATGTTGCCTTCAGTAGAGTGCTGTAGCGTCACAGCTCACAGCAACCTCAAATTCTTGGGCTTAAGCGATTCTCAGCCTCCCAAGTAGCTGAGACTACAGGAGCCAGCTACAATTTGACATTTCTTAATGATGTGTGACAGGCTAAGCTTTCTCGATAGGACCCCATCAGGGCCCCAGCCTATCAATGCTCCTGGGAGAGCACTGGGAGTGGAGGAAATCTTCCTGATGGGTTGGATTACACCTCCCTCCTTGAGACTCACAAGGAGCAGCAGCTGACCAAAGTCTGAAAAGTTGCACTGTAAAGAACTGCATTTAAGTAAGTGTAGCCCCGCGTCCCCCAGAGTTATTTGGACATGGAAGCCTCCTGTCACTTGACACAAGTGAACAGCCCCTAAAACTAGGATCGTTTTAATCCTCAAAATATATTCATTTTTAAAATGAGAAATAGAAGCTCTAAAATCACAGAGCCACTAAGTTGTCCAGGAAGATCTAAAATCAGATCTTTTCTTTCCAGCTTCAGGGCCCAAATCACAGGATCCCAGATGAAAGGAGCAGTGAGTATTAAAGGTCAGGACTGATACCTGGGCTACGCGTTTGCTTCACAAAGGGAACATCAGGGTCACTGCTAACATTCTTACCCGGCCACACCAGATAGGGAAGGCTTTCCCCACCAGGCCCGACAGCTCATCCTCCCCCCTCTGCCCTTTTTCTCTAGCCTCTATAAAACAAGACTCCTTTACTCTTTGCTACACCCACAGGAGGAATTCTGGCCTCTAGGCATTTGTTCATGCTATTTTTGCTGCCAGAAACCTTGTACATCGTTGGGTGCAGGAAGCCAGCTCTCAGATAGATTCACTGAGCAGTTTAGGGAGCACCCTGGGGATCCACACCTGTGGGGAGGAAGGCAGTGAGACAGGGCAGAGAAAGAGGCTGAATTCTGAGGCAGCTACAGACAAAGGCTGCAGATCCATCAGGATGCTCTGGAGCTGGGCTCGCCTTTCAGAGCTGACCCAACCCAACCTGGGAGAAAGAAGTCAGGCGTTAAGTCCCAGCATCAATCGGCTACTCCAGAGAAGAGGGCACTGACTTGGTGCTCCTCAGCCAGGGCAAACCTGAAGAGGGTCTCAGCTGAGAACTGTCAGCTGCCAACTTTGCTGGCAGATGAAAGATGGGTCCTTCCTTCCTGAAAGGGCATAGTGGGGGTGTCATGGAACCAGGCTGCCCAGCAGCATCTTCTACATAGCTGTGTACCTGTACAGGCGTCTGCCTTCTACAGATGCCAATAGGACTTAGAGTCTGGGCTGTGGGCTCTACTATGTCAACTCCAGCTCTAGTAAGCTTCTTGGGTGCTAAGTGAGTTTAATCTCCCTACCTAGGTAGCTAAGTGCCCTCAAAGTTTTATGTTTCTCTTATATCCCAGCAAGGTTTAAGAAAGTTATCAATAATCACAATGTATGTAGAGGAAAGAGTAAGGGACTTGGAACCTGAACTCTAATTTTAAATCACAGAACGGTCACTTATGGATGCACAGAATCACACACATCCGTTAATGTCTGTGATTCTTAGTTTCATCATTTATACTACAGGAATTGAGAAGATCTCTATTTTACCCAAGCTCTGGTGTTGTTATGAGAATAATAAGATTGTGAATAGAAAATGCTTTGTAAAGTGAAAACTAAAGCCAGCATTTCACAATGTTGAGTACTAAATAGACATCCACTTGGCTTTGAATACACTTTGTTCCCACCAAAATGCATGTTGAGGTTTGGTTCTCAGTGTAACAGTGTTGACAGGTGGTGGAATCTTTAAGAGGCGTTTGGGTCAAGGGAGTAATGCCATCTCTTATTTACCAAGAGAGTGGGTTGTGATAAAGCAGGCGGCCTGTCATGTCGCATCGTTTTAGCACATGCCCACTTTCCTTCTGCTTCTCTGCCACGGCGTAATAACACAGCTCCAGGCCTCCCCAGAGGCTCACAAGATGCCAGTGCCATGCTTCTTGGACTTCGCAACCTCCAGAATTGTGAACCAAACAAACTTCTTTTCTTAATAAATTACCTGGTCTCAGGTATTCTGTTATAGCAACAGAAAATGGACTAAGACAATATCTATTAAACAGTCACATATCAATGGGGGTGGGGGCTCTCAGGGGGTGGTTTGTTTTCACATGTCCCTTAAAAGGAAAAAAAGTTGGGCCAATACGTGTAAAACTAGGAATAAATTCCTTACGCAAATACACATAAAATCCAGACCAATTTATAAAATAAACATAAGCAAAAATGATATACAATTACAGTATAACCTCTATAAAATGACCACCCAAGGGACTGTAACAAACTGGTCAACATACAGAGGTGGTCAGCTAGGAACTAGGCCTGCTTTACTAATACAGACATGTGGTATGTGCCCAGTCTATGAAAATTAGGCCACCTTATGGAAGAGGTTAGTGTAGGGAGATGGTCAGCTATGAAGGTTCTACTGTAGTTAATTAATCTAATACTGATTCTCATGCTAGATGATGATGTTTTGTTGGCTTATATATAAACTGACTATAAGGACAAGGTTCATTTGGGTTGAATACATCTACTTTCTGTGTGGGGAGTGGTAATTCAGTTTTCTCCACATTCTCCACTGTGAAACTATTCATTTACACAATGTACCACTTGGCCTTCGCATACAAGTATCATTTATGTGTAATAAATCTACTTCCATTTCTTTACATTTTCCATTTTATTTGCCAATCAGAATATCTATCAGAATTTCAAGGCAGTGTCAAAAAGTCCATCTAACAATGACTTTAAAAATTAGGGAATAAAAGAATGCAAGACTTACACACTGGAAACTATAAAACACAGCTCAGAGAAATTAAAGAAGACATAAAGGGATTACAACACTCAATATTATTAAAATGGCAACCGTCTTCAAATTGATCTCTAGATTCAATGTGCAACCCCTGTAATAATTCCAGCCAGCTTGGGGGCAGGAATTCACAAGCTGATCCGAAAATGTATATGGAAATGCAAAGGACCCAGAAAAGCTAAAACGATCTTAAAAAAGAACTAAGTTGAAAAACTTATACTTCCTAATTTTAAAATTTACTATAAAGCTACATTAATTAAGACTGTGTGGTATTGGCCTATGGGTAGACATACAGATCAATGAACAGATTGAGAGTCTATAAGTAAACCTTTACATATACAGTCCATTGATTTCTGACAAAGGTACCAAGGTAATCCAAGGGGGAAAGGATAATCTCTTCAACAGAGGGTGCTGGGACAACTGGATATCTGCATGTAGAAGGATGAATTTAGGTACTGCACACTAGACACAAAAATGAACTCAAAACGCATCATACCTCTAGAGTAAAAGCTAAAACTAATAATTGTAGGAGAAACATAACACCAAAAGCATCACCAATGAAAAGAAAGATTGAAAAAATGGACTTCACCAAAATAAAAAATGTGTGTGTTGCCAAAAATATCAATGAGAAAATTAAAAGTGGATAGCCACAGTGGCCTATACCTGCAATCTTAGCACTCTCGGGAGCTGAGAAGGGAAGAGCACTTGAGCTCGGAGTTCAAGACCAGCCTGAGCAAAGTGAGACCCCATCTCTACTAAAAATAGAAAAATTAGCCAGGTGTGGTGGCAGGCACCCATTGTATCAGCTAGTCAGGAGGCTGAGGAAGAAGGTTGTTTGAGCTGAGTTTGAGGTTGCTGTGGGTGAGGCTGATGCCACAGCACTCTAGCCCGGGCAACAGAGTGAGACTCTGTCTCTCAAAAAGAAAAGAAAATTAAAAGTTAGCCAGAGTCTGAGAGAAAATATATGTAAATATTATTTCTGGTAAAGGATTTATATGTAGGACTTACAGGGTATAAAGGTCCTTTATAAGTCAGTATTGAGACAAAAAACCTAATTAGTAATGAGCAACAGTTGAACAGATATTTCACCAAGGACATACGGATGGCATGAATGGCCAATAAGCATATGAAAAGATGCTCAGCGTCATCATTCAGGAGAGAAATGAAAATTAACACTAAAATGAGATACTACTGCATGCCCGCTAGAATGGCTATAATTAAAAAGACAAAATAATTATTAGTGAAGAGATGGAAAAACTATAATCCTCATATATTGCTGGTGTAGCCTCTCTGAAAAGTTTGACAGTTTCTTTAAAAATTAAGCATAAATTTACCATATGATCCTGCAATTCCTCTTCTAAGACTCTACCCAAGAGAAATGAAAACATATGTCTCTACAAGGCTGCACATGTGTTCATAGCAACGTCATTATAATGTCTAAAAGGTGAGACTAACCCACAGGTCCATCAGCTGGAAAATGGGTAAATGAAATGCGGTATAGTCATAAAATGGACTATCACTCCGAGCAAGAAGGAACAGATTGCTGATAAATTCTACATCATGAAAGACTATCAAACCAATATGCTAAATAAAAGAAGCCAGATGCGAATGATTACACATTGTACAATCTCATTTATATGAAATGTCCAAAGGCAGCAAATCTATAAAGACAGAAAGGAGCCCAGTGGCTGTCTGGGGCTCAGAGTGGGAATGAGGATTGATTGCCAATGAGTAGGAGAGAGATTTTGGGGTGAGGGAAGTGTTCTAAATTTAGATTGTGGCGATGTTTACACAAACCTGTAAATTTAAAAGTTATTGAGTTATACACTTAAATCAAGTGAACTTCATGGCGTGTAAATTATATCCCAATGAACCTGTAAAAAAATCATAGAACAAACTTTTCCTGCATAATGAGGTATCTGCAGGCAGCCAAGTGCAGGTCTGGTACATTAGCTGTTGCTTTGCTTTGTAGTCATTAGAGACCTAGACTCTTTCTCCTTTTGCCTCAGCCACCACTAGCATATATTTTTGCTTTCATGGTCACATCGGGACCTCCTTCCTGGCTAGAGGAGCAGAGAAAAAGATACTAACCATCGTTTCTTGGCCTTTTGGCATAGTATTAGCTCTTACCAGTTCAACATTTGATATATCTTCCATCTATCTTAAAAGTCAGACATTAAGGATATCTCCCTCCCCCGTAACTCCTAATTGTCACTGGCTCAAAGAGCGTCTCATGACCACGTGTAACTGCAAAGGAGTCTGGGAAATGAAGGACTATTGCTTCTTCCTGTCCAATCAGGATTCTGCTAGTAAGGTGGAAGGGAAGAGTGGGTATTGGGTAAAAGAGCTCAAAATCTCTGAGGTTGAGAAATACATCTCAGTGCCAATGTAATACAGACTGAACCAGCATTGCTCACATCATGGAATGGTACTTAGCCATAAGGTTGTGAGCCAGAATGTACTTCTTCTTTTTATTATTATTTTGAGACAAAGTCTCACTCTATTGCTCCAGGGTAGAGTGCTATGATGTCATAGCTCACAGCAACCTCAAACTTTTGGGCTCAAGCAAATCTCTTGCCTTAGCCTCCCAAGGAGCTGGGACTACAGGCACCCAACACAACACCTGGCTAAAGAATGTGCTTATTATTAATGGTTTCTTAACAAAATGAAAACAAAACAATTAAATTTTTAATGAATGCATTAGGACTCCAGAGATCTGTTACTCTGTTGAGAAACAGGAAGCAGAACAAACATTCATTGTTGTTCTTAATTTTATTTCTATGACAAAAACTTAAGGACTGAGCCATTTGATGTATCAGAAAGAACAGGGGTCTTGAGTTGGAAATGTCTGGATTCAAAGCTTGACCACACTCTTTAGTAAGTATGCTCTGGGCAAATTCCATAACTTAGCTGATTCCCAATTTCCTCCTCTGTACAGGAGGAATAATAACACCGTCTCCCGGGGCTGCCTCCCGGGGCTGCTGGGAGGACTTAGCCAGATCACAGGTGTAAAGCGCCTGCCCCTGCTGTTCCTCCTTCTAACTCACACTGCAGAGTGGCACAGCCCTCCCTCCTGCACCAGCAGCGAGATGGAGTCTTCAATTTTTCTTGCCCAAATTAAATAGCTGCCCAATTATGGTTTCCCCCACATTACCCAGGCTGAGAGTTTTTCTCAAGAGGATTTCTACTTAGAGATCATCTATTAAAAACACTCAGAGAGACAAACACACATATACACGCGCATATAAATTATGACATCAAGGAGGGGGCTGCAAAAGAAACAAGCAAAAAAAAAAAAAAAACAAACCCCACAGAAGATAAAATTAACGTGTGGAAAACAAAATTCTACAAATACTCTTTTATTTTTGTACCCAAAACACTGTACACTTCCTAATAGTCCATTCTTTTACAGAATCAGAGACAGCATTTAGAATAACACACCAACCCAGTTTACGTACTTGGCACTTTAAAAAAGGTGGGTGCTGTGCCGAGTGCTTGCGAAAGTGGGTGTGCAGGTGGGTCAGCTGGCACGAAACCCATGCCCATTTATTCATACATGGGTTCAACGCAGCCAACATGGAGCCTCCTCCATCATCTTCTCCCTGAAGCCCAAACACAGCTTAAAATAGGAAGACTGTTCAAACTGGCTGACTGTGACAGGTTTATGACTTTTAAGTGCTTTGCAACTTGAATCGCTTTGTAATAGTCTCAATTAAACACTGATGGAATGAAATCTCTATTTCTGTAAGAATGCTATGTATCTCTCCAGAGGACTCCATACCAAAAGTGTGCAATTTGTCAGCAATATTTAGTGTCTTTCTTTATTCTCCATAAAATATCAAAATTGTAATGATACTAATCTTGACAACAGACAGCATTCTGTCTACCTAAGTAAGAGACAGGGGCAGGCTGGCAAAACTGATACAATACTTAAGGACGCAGCATTCCAGTTTGGTTTTTCCAGTCACTCATCATCAATTTCATTTTTCCCATCCTATGCGTCCTCTCACTGGTATGAGACGTACCTGCCCGTTCCTCTCCTCCTCTGTGCAAAGGGGAAGGGAAGGATGGAGGTAGGAAGCAGCGCAGCACCGCCTGCCAAACGCAAACAGCTGTTGGGATTTCTGTAGCTGCGGCTGCCGTTGCTTCCCAGAACTGTCCCTCAGTCCCAGATTGAGAAATCCTATCTGTCCTCCAGTGCCCTCTGCAGCGAATGGCAATTAATTTCTACTCTTGGGTTTGTGCAAAATTTCTTCTATCCTATTGCACATGCGAATTACAAGTCAATTAAAAGCAAAACAAAACAAAAGAACACGTGATCCCATTTCAGGGTGGGCAAGGGACTTAAAGAAAAACTTCTCTAAAGAAGACAGATGCAAAATCTACAAACACATGAAAAAAAGCTCATCATCCTTAATCATCAGAGAAATGCAAATCAAAACTACTTTGAGATATCACCTAACCCCAGTAAGAGCAGCCCAGATAACAAAATCCCAAACCCAGAAATGTTGGCGTGGATGTGGAGGGAAGGGCACACTTCTACACTGCTGGTGGGAATGCACACTAATAAGTTCCTTCTGAAAGGATTTTTGGAGAATACTTAGAGACCTAAAAATAGACCTGCCATTCGATCCTATAATTCCTTACTAAGTTTATACCCAGAAGACCAAAAATCACAATATAACAAAGACATCTGTATCAGAATGTTTATTGCAACCCAATTCATAATTGCTAAGTCATGGAAGAAGCCCAAGTGCCCATCAATCCACGAATGGACTAGCAAATTGTGGTACATGTATACCATGGAATATTATGCAGCCTTAAAGAAAGATGGAGACTTTATCTCTTTCATGTTTACATGGATGGAGCTGGAACATAATTCTTCTTAGCAAAGTATCTCAGGAATGGAAGATAAAGTATCCAATGTACTCAGCCCTACTATGAAGCTAAATTATAGCTTTCACATGAAGGCTATAACCCAACTATAGCGCAAGACTATGGGGAAAGGGTCAAGGAAGTGGAAAGGAGGGGGAGGTTTTGATGGAGGGAGGGTAATGGGTGGGGCCACATCTATGGTGCATCTTAGAATGGGTACAGGCAATTGCACTAATGTACACAGCTATGATTTAACAATTAAAAAAAAAAATCCCAAATCTAAAAATCTGAAATCTGAAATGCTCCAAAATCTGAAACTTCTTGAGTGCCAACATGATGTTCAAAGGAAATGATCATTGGAGCATTTTGTATTTTTCTGATGTGGGATTCTCAAAAAGTAAGTACAATGTAAATATTTAAAATTCCATAAAGCTCTGGTCTCAATCCTTTCGAATAAAGGATACGGCATCATATTGTACATGTTATTCATGTATTTACATTCCAAAAAGAAATAGAAGGGGTACATGGCAGAGATGAGAATAACACCAATATCTTTGTGTCTTTTTTATCCAAGTACAAAAGGGACAAGGTGATGTGTATAAATTTGTTGCGCTAATGTAATTTTAACTAACAGCTGACATTTAGTGTATCTGCTATGACAAGTTTATTTAATGTTTATATTAATGAGCAAATTTTGAAACAAGCCAAAACAACAGGCCAAATCTTAGAAAATATACAGGAGGATTTATTCTGAACATTATCTGAATGTTTTTTACATCACTCAAATATCCTCCCTTGACAGGAGGTCATTAAACAAGAAACTGCTGACTTTCCAAACACACGGTAACCCTTGAGTATGATTTGCGTTTGCATGGACACTGGTGATGTTTTGGATTTCAGCTGAGCCCCACATGTACTGCTGCTTAGAGAAGCACCTTGTTACCTAGTCCCTCCATAAATAATATTAGATAATGGCTCTGAACTTATAAAAAGCTTTGCATTTGACAATCTAGCAGTCCGTGTTCTTTTGTGACTTCTCTCAGCACTCTTGCAGGAAAGATCATTACCATTAGCTTCATCCAATAGTGCCGTAGATTAAATAACTTACCAACATATAGGCAATGTCAGAGCAAGAGTCAGAATTCACAATGCAGAAATCTCTATCTGCGAGTTTGCTTACATAATTTTACCCATATGTCTGCTAATTTCCAGAACAAACAAGGAGGCCTTCATTTTCTGGCAGCAAGACGGGATAGGTATTCAAATGTGACAGTACTCAAAGCCAAAGTATTTTTTTCCAGCTTTGCAAACAAATCTCTGCCTCTTTATTCCTCCTTGAGTTTTTAGTACCATTTTCCCAAGAGCACTATGTTAAAGTTCAAAGGAGGAGGAAGAATTCAAGTGGGGGAATCCTGCTTCTGTGATTTAAGCCTGGCCCCGGAGAACGCTAAAGTTTGCATACACCACCACACATATTTGCTTACCTTTACTTTACTAATCTACATGAATGTGTTTAAAGAATATGTTGTAATGCCAGTCTCATTTCTAGGTCACCTACGTGTCAACCCTGCTCTGATGTTTGCAGTCGAGTCAGGTGTTTGGAATAACCACCTATGGGTGACTTTGCCTTGCAGGCTTTGTCCTGCCCAAAAGCTTTTAAACAAGAAACTGCTGACTTTCCAAACACAGGATAGCCCTCCGGTATTATTTGCAGATGTTGCCTGGGCCCTGATTTCTGTGCCCCAGGCTTGCTGAGGTTAAAACAGCAAATGAAATCCAAATTAGATCTCTCTAATTTTCGTAAACAGCGTAGAGGTTGAAGAGACTGAAACATAACGCTTGATATTTCATAAAAGTGGGATTTAATAATAAAATGGAATATTAGCCCAAGGATGGCATTCTCTGGAGGTCCTTGTGAGGAGGATGAGCTACATTGGGCTTTCTCACCTGAAGGGTATGAGGTGCACATTTGGTTTTTATTGTTTTTTGGAGTGTTTTTGTTTTGTTTGTTTTGAGACAGAGCCTTACTCCGTCACCCTGGGTAGAGTGCTGTGGTGTCATCATAGCTCACAACAATCTCAAACTCCTGGGCTCAAGTGATCCTACTTACTATCTCAGCCTCTTGAGTAGCTGGGACTACAGGTGCCTGCCACAAGGCCTGGCTAGTTTTTCTTTTCTTTTTTTTTTAACAAGAGATACGGTCACTATGATTAAGCTGGCAGGTACCTTTTGTTTCTAAGTCATCATTAGTGTTTAATTTGGAGCCACTGTGGCTCAAGCTACACTAGAAGGACCCAAGGCTTTTCACCTCTTGGGGGAAAAAAGACGCTTCCTGTGGTAGCTTGCCTGCCGCCCCACCCCCACTCACCCCCCCAAGCTGAAGGAAAGCAGATGTCCCCACCGCTGCTCACGGGCTGTGGTGAGTTGAATAAAGGGTATGTCACACCAACCTTGGGCTCCTCAGTTCTTTTTCCATTTGTCCAAATCCAGTGCGAACCTTTTCGGCCTCAACCATTGGCACTACAGCCCTTTCATGTAGACATATTATATTATGGAGGAAAAAGCATAGGTGGTGTAACTACGTCTAGCTAACACAGCTTCTTAGAATTTAAAAGTAAAATGAAACGCATTGCTTGGAAGGTAAAATGGTTTTTAGTGTGTGATTCATTCTTTTGTATTGGATCATAAGAGATGGTACTTGGGCGTAGTAAGCTTTTATCAGAAAAATAAGGCTGGCTTTTAATTTATAGTCTAGTCAAGTCTCTGACTATAGACTATAGACATATAGACTAGTCAAGTCTCTGCATTGTATACAGGAGACTATGCCAGGACTGGGGCAAAATTTCAGTTATATACAGATATTATAAATGTGTATTTATATATGTAAGTACACATTTCTCAATTTAGAAATATTCCTCATTTTATCTACCTCTGTGCAGTATGAGTATTTACCTTTCTGTTATTCTACTGAATTTTGACAAGCAACTAAGGACATTTCAAGCTGGTTGAGTTGGTCTCTGACCTCACAAGGGCCATTCAGCCACCCCTGCAGGAAATAAAGGTGAAGCCAAGAGAGTTGCAGACATGCCTGGAACGAGAATTCAACACTTTCCATCTGCTTCTCTTGTGCCTATGCCCTCCAGGCGTCCTCACACTTTTTAAACAGGGGACAAATTCACTGTCCCTCACCCCGTTGGAGGGTTGGACTATAGTTAAAAAAAAAAAAAAAAAAAAAAAAGCTATGATCAAATTCCTATACACACTGCACATATCTTATTTTGAAGTAAAAAAACAAAATGGGAACAAACAATCACACCACCTCATGTGGCCCACGGGCCACAGTTTGAGGACCCCTGCTAGCCTATAGCTGTTTCCCTGTCCAGAGAGCCCTGGACCAGCAATTGCTAGGGGCATGTTGATAAGTTAGAAAAGGTTCAAAGAAGAGTCACAGACTGACTGATGAGAACAGGGAGAGAGAAGTAAATAAAAGCTTGGTAAGAATAACCTGTAGAAATGAGAACTATGAAGACAGGACAGAGATCCTTGGGAGGGAAGACCCTCATGTATAGAGGGCCAAATGATTTAGAAAATGTAGAGAAAATCCACAAGAATGCAATGAATCTGAGAAAAGATTAGAATAAATGCAAAAAAATTTCTTCCTGAGAGCTTCCAACATACAAAGTGGGCATTATTATTCTATTACAATTCCTGTTCTTATTTTTTATTTATTTATTTTTTGTAGAGACAGAGTCTCATTTTATCACCCTCAGTAGAGTGCTGTGGCATCTCAGCTCACAGCAACCTCAAACTCTTGGGCTTAAGCAATTCTCTTGCCTCAGCCTCCCGAGTAGCTGGGACTACAGGCGCCCACCACAACACCCGGCTATATTTTTGCTGCAGTTTGGCCGGGCCTGGGTCTGAACCCACCACCCTTGGTATATGGGGCCAGCACCCTACTCACTAAGCCACAGGTGCCGCCCTTTTCTTATTATTCTATTACTATTAACTCTACCCCCCATGAGAACCAGCAAACTGTGAAAACTCTGTACATGCTAATCAATTATAGCTTGCCTCTTAGTTAGATGTTCATCAACCTGGTGCTCCTAGTAACAGGTGACATTTTATCAGCACTTGCTCCGAAGAGACCTGTAGAATGAAGGAAATTCTGAGACTGAATATTTTAAATCAGATGACGTGTTGTCTGTAAAAATGTGTGCCCTGTAAACCTGAATACAAACATTAGTCATGTTAAGCCCATTTCCAAACTGAACTCAACAGTCCAAGTTTCCTTGCTGCCCTCCACCCCAAGGCCTCCCAAATGGGGCAGGGCATTTGCTCTCAGGTGTGCCTGTGTGAGGCTCATACCTGTTATTAGGACTGACAAGTAGCTTGGAAAATGCTACAAACCCCAGGTTTTTCTCTAGCCCTGGACAATGATGGATGTTCCACTTCCCCTTGAGTGTATATCTCTTGTTGTTGCTTAGAAATGTAGTTCTTTAAAACAACTTTCTATGTTTAGAGACCATTGATTAAAAAAAAAAATCTTTCTAAGTTGTGGCATTCATCCCAGATTTAAATCACAAGGAAGCAAGGCTTACTATTTCATGATTTCTTGCATCAGAGAAAAAGATGCTCAACAGTGGTTCAACTTTGAGAAATTTGCTGTATCTTTTCCAGTTTTTTATCCTTGTGTAAATTATGGATCATTGTGCATATTCTTAGGCTAATTGGGGAATGTAGCATCTCATTTAGCAGGAAGGTTTAGTTGGGGTGGGGGCCTGTTCTAGTGAATTACATTTTCTACTTAATGTAGGATTAACCAGAGCATTTTTTGTTCAGGTTCTAGTGGAAATTCTTTGATGCTTCATTTTACTGCCTTGCCTTATAAATATAGGACATTGAGCATAACTGAATCCTGATTCAGTAAATAAGAGTATGGCAGGACCTGAGGGTATTCATTTTGAACACTCGTGGACTTTGTACACTGTTATGTGAAAAGCATGGATGATCAGACTGAAGTCTGATCTATATTGGAACTTTTCTGAATGAGCAGTGATAAGACTTGCAGAGAGGGATAGGCCATATTAGGGGTTGTTCAGAGTCATGAGAAAGACAAAGTGGAACTAATATTAATTGCAGTGGAGGTGGGATCTGCGAGCAGAGGAAGTCAAATGGAGGAAAAGATAGGTAATATGAGTTTCATCCGTTAGGATTGGGTTTGTCTGTATGTGACAAAATTCAAAACAGTTACAGTTTGAACAAGACAGTATCTCTTTTTCTCCCACATAAAAGAATATGGAGATGGGTAGTCCAGGGCTTCAATGGCATGGTTTTAGGGATGCAGCTTTAGTTCAGTGCTTCTACTTCCTGGGCCAAAATAGTTGCTTGGAATCCAGTCATTACATCTGTATTCCATGAAGAAGAACCAAAGTAGGGCTACTCCCCTTCTTTTAAAAATGATTTCCAAAAGATGTACACTATAGTTCTTATGTCTTCTGGGTTGGAACTTAGCCATATGGTCCTATCTAAATGCAAGAGAAGCTGGGAAAGGTTCCCTTTCATCCAGGTACCCATGTGTTCCACTAAAATTATGAGGTTGATTATTAAGATGAAAGGGTAGAATGCATCCAGGGAAACATCCAGCAGTCTCTGTCATGAAGTTTGGAGGCAAATGATGATTGTGGGGACATGAAAACAACACTTATTTGTGGGAGTCTCTGTCTGGAATCTCATGGAAGCTTTGCTACTGACTCTTAATGTGACTTTGGGCAGGTCATTTCAATTTATTGGCCCTCAGCCCTGTCATTTTTGAAGCTGGGGTGTGGAACCTTATGATCTCTAAGATCATTTCCCCCTCAAGCATGCTGAAATATCCTCCTAAAAGTAGGATGTCAAAACAAGCTCAAAATGATTAGTGAGTTTAGTTACTTGAGGTTTGGTACACCAAGGATTTAGTCTTGTGCATGTCACTGCATGTTGGCCTATAGAGAGAAAACTTTCCCAGCAAATTGAAGCATTTAATAAACTGAATTAAAAGGTGTAACGAATTAAAGGATTAGTCAGACTTGATATTTCACGGGGAATTAAATGTTGGCAATATCCAGTTCAGTGTCATCTTCAATTTAGGACTCTTGGCTATGGCTGAAATTAGCATTATAATTTATTATAATAAGATTCAATTGCACATTCAAGCTTGAAATCCTTTAAGAACATAAAATTACAAAGAGAGCCCAAGACAATTTTACAGACAACACGTCATTGTTTATCTCACTTGAAATTTGAGTATCTACCAAAAGCCATGAATTGTATTAGGGACAGAGATTTTACCAGGCTAGTGTGGGGGTCACAGACAAGCAAACAGAATTATTAATACATTAAGGTGTGATCCAGACAGTGATTGAATTGTGTACAAAGTAGAGAAAGTGCAATGGTGCACACAACAAGTGGATGGGTTCAGATTGGGGCAGCAGGCTCTGTTTGGCATATGTGTGGGCCATCAGAATAGAAATATGTGATCCCATTCACAACTATGAGAAGACAGTAGAGATGAACCTGGTAAGCTACTAACAGGTAATGGGGGGCAGAATAGTGCTTCCTGTGCCATGGGCACAGCACAGAGGGGAGAAGGCATCAAGATGGAAGAGTCATCAAGAGAGCAGGTGGCTGAGGTGAAGCAAGATGGCGGCCGAGTAACAGTTTCCCTGAAACCGGGCATGGTGAGTCTGGGGAGATAAGACTGCAGGCATCTCTGGCTGGTGGGATCTCCCTATAATCATCCCTTTGAGGATACAGGGAGTCAGCAAAGGACTTCTGGACCCCAAAAGGAGGACAAAAACTGTGGAAAACTGGCAAGTGGTTGCGTGTATTCAATCAACTTAATCCCGCTGGCAGCCATACAAGCAGCAGTGAGACTGCAAACCGGAAAGGCCTTACCTGTGAACTGCTTTGGTGTATTTCGACTTGGCACTCAACTGAACTGCCTTGGGGAGAGCTTGAGCAGGAGTGCAGAGAACTTTGGGCATTGTCTAGGGCCCCAGACTGAGCCACTGAGATGAATGGAACTAAGAATGTTCAGCTGTGGGCCGCAGGGAGACATTGTGAGAGAACTGCCCCAGCAATCTCCGACCTCAGGATCACAGAGCAAGGATCGGGCAAGAGCTAGTAACCTAGTAACTGAGCAGCCTAAAGGTGGGGACTGAGTTGCCTTACAGCCTTAAACCTCAGGGGCAGAGTGAGACTGGGTTTTGGCACACTGGAGACTCGGGCTGTCACCCTGGGTAGAGAGCTGTGGCATCACAGCTCATAGCAACCTCAAACTCCTGGGTTTGGTGCCACCCGGACCTCCATAAGAGCTGCGCCACAACCCCTGACCCACAACCTGCGCCCGCTGGGCCTCCACATACCCCGACCAAAAACTGCAGGAGCTGAGCAACCCTGCATCCTACCTCTTGTACCCTCCCTGCCTCCACAAGTCCGCTCGTCTGTCCAGGGACTCTGGTAGCCGCAGGCCCTCTGGAGCCCTCCCTGCTACTGCTCAGAGCCCTTCTCCTGCCAGAGACTGCTGGAGCCTTGGGCTCTCTATGTCAAAGTCACTGGACACCAGGCACTCCCAGAACAGTGCGCACTACCTCCCGCCCTGTTCCTGGATCTGAGTGTGTCACACTATGGAGCTGCTTCGACAACCAGAACTCCCCTGCTGAGGCAGCCCCAGAAGAACTACACAGGGTCACTCCCTACAAAGATCCACCAACAATGGAGTGATCGTGCTGGGGAGACACCTCCCCAAATCTGACGACGGCCAGAGGCAATGGTGAAAAACAATCATAAGGTGAAATCAACAGAAAAACAGTGGCAATATGAATAATCAGAGTGGATCAACTCTCCAAAGGATCAATGGGGCAGACACAGCACAAGACCCCATGCACAAACAAATAGCTGAGATGTCAGAAATTGAATTCAGGATCTGGATAGCAAATAAGATCGAATTAGAATTCCAAGCAGTAACCCAAAAAATATCTCAAGAATTCAATGAATTCAAAGACCAAATGACCAAAGATTTTGACACCTTGAAACAAGAAGTTGCATCCCTCAAAGATCTGAGAAACACAGTAGAATCCCTCAGTAACAGAATTCAGCAAGCAGAAGAAAGTATTTCTGACATTGAAGATAAAGCTTTTGAAAGCTCCCAAGCTCTCAGGAAGAGAAATGGAGGGCAAAAACAGAGCACTCTCTCACAGCTCTGGGATAATTAGAAGAAAACCAATATTCATCTTATAGGGATCTCCAAAAGTGACGAAGTGGCTTCACAAAGCACAGAGTCTCTTCTCCATGAGATTATGAAGGAGAACTTTACAGACATGCCAAGAGATTCTGAAATTCAGATAGCAGACAGTTTCAGAACTCCAGCACGACGCAAGCCAAATAAGACATCCCCCAGACACATCACAATCAATTTCACTGAAGTTAATATAGGGGAGAAAATTCTGAAAGCAGCCAGACGAAAGAAAACCATCACCTACCAGGACAAGAATATTAGAATAACTGTAGATCTCTTTGCTGAAACCTTTCAAGCTAGAAGAGGATGGTCATCAACTTTTAGTCTCCTAAAACAAAATAACTTTCAACACAGGATCCTGTACCCAGCTAAACTGAGTTTCATTTATGACGGAGAAATTAAATACTTCAGTTACATTTACATGTTGAAGAATTTTGCCATAACTAAACCAGCTCTCCACGATATTCTCAGACCTATCCTCCAGAAAGACTAGCAAAAAAGTAAATTCCACCACAAAAGTAAACTCACCGAGAAAATTTTGATCAAATTCCAACTTCCACAGTTGCAAAAGGATTAAAAATGTCCACCGGATTCTTGAAAGGCTTATCAATATTCTCAATTAATGTAAATAGTTTAAATTGTCCTCTAAAGTGGCACACATTGGCTGACTGGATACAAAAACTGAAACCAGATATCTGCTGCATACAAGAATCTCATCTTACACTAAAAGACTCAAGGTGAAGGGATGGTCATCTATACTCCAGGCAAATGGAAAGCAGAAAAAAGCTGGCATTGCAATCCTATTCACAGACACAATAAGCTTTAAATCAACCAAAATAAGGAAGGATAAGGATAGACACTTCATATTTGTTAAAGGTAATACTCAATAT
>CAUYPK010012136.1:0-69625 GCA_963574355.1 Loris lydekkerianus | reverse complement strand
AGTAAAGTATCTCAAGAATGGAAGAAAAAGTACCCAATGTACTCAGCCCTACTATGAAACTAATTTAGGGCTTTCACATGAAAGCTATAACCCAGTTACAACCTAAGAATAGGGGGAAGGGGGAAAGAGAGGGGAGGGAGGGGGGAGGGGGACAGAGGGAGGGGGACTGATGGGATTACACCTGAGGTGCATCTTACAAGGGTATATGTGAAACTTAGTAAATGTGGAATGTAAATGTCTTAGCACAATAACTAAGAAAATGCAAGGAAGGCTATGTTAACCAGTGTGATGAAAATGTGTCAAACTGGCTATGAAGCTAGTGTATGATGCCCCATGATCATATCAATGTACACAGCTATGATTTAATTAAAAAAAAAATAGAAAAAAAAAAAGAATGAGAGTCTAGGTCATATTTCTGGAAATGCGGGTTATCAGCCCTTCAGCCTCATGTTCTACAGGAGAAGAAGCTGTTGTGTTTGTCATCAGGACCGCATCCTTGCTGTTACAAGCTGCACCAATCTCCCTGCAGGTATGTCCACAGTAGATCACTTTACAGATCATGGTGCTTATGATCTAGGTTGATTTGACATGAACAAGTATATATGATGAGATGAACATATAGAAATGATCTATAACATGCATAAGTACTATGTTGCTGCGTGTGTATGTGTGTTCAGGGATACTCCAGTTCGAGAGAACTCAATATACAAAAATACAAACATGACCTGGACATACAAATTGCTTAGGAAAGATCAAACATCCTAAGCTGCCTGTGTGTAAGGATTTCTGTAAAAACCTACCATTCTCTCACAGTGTTTGGCCCCCCTCTTGGGGGAGGAACATATTTATAACAGGGACTTTGCCTGACCAATGCAACTAGCATAACCTGGATCTTTGTTCCCTCAATGAATCTCCAACAATAAAAAAGAAACAAAACCTACCATTCTCTACATAGTTTCCCAATCAAGATGAAAAGGAACTACTGGAAGATTTGTATGATGAAAATGGGTGTCAGCCGAGTGGCCTTTTATTACGTTTGCCTGACATCACTGGACATGGCAGAACCTTAACATATTCTGTGGGCACTGATGAGCCAGAATAACAATGTGACAAGAAATTATATTCTTTTCTAGTCACAACAACACCATACTTGTCATCTTTGTCAAGGACATAGGTCACTCGTTGCCCACTGAATTTTGTTAGAATAATTACTTCATTAAACATATAGTTAGGTGGAACTCCCTCCCCTCAAATGTAAACATGTCAGAAGAATTTTTCCCATTACAAAAAGATTCTTTACTTTGGGTATTCCCTAAATGGTAACTTCTTTGCCACTAATATAGTTATTCTTAACTGAAGACGATTTTATCTCCTTCCAGGGGACATTTGGCAATATCTGGAGAGGTCTTTGGTTGTCAGGACTATGTGTGTGCATTTGCATGTGTGTGCGTGTGTGTATGTGTGCGTGTGTGTACGTGTGCGTGCCTACACTACTGGCATCTAGTGGACAGAGGTCAGGGATACTGCCAAACATCTTAGAGTGTTGTGTATACAGGACAGCCCCCCACAACAAATAATTGTCTGGCCCCCACAATCAATAGTGCCAAGGTTGAGAAACATCAGTCTAATACATTTTATGGATAATTTATTAATTTTTTAAAAAAGATGATAGAATGTGGTGCTGACTAATAGAGGAGGCTTGAGGGCTGTGAGCTGCTGTGGCATGAGGTGACGCAGGCTGAGGGGGGTAGGGCAGCCCACTGCTGGCAGCAGATGGTTCAGCAGTGGGGGTGGGTGGCAGAGAGCAGGACCCATGGAGAGACTGGTCAGGATTTCTGGAACAGAGTGTGGATAAAAGCACAAAGCCAGAATCAAAATGGAGCATTGTAGAGCAGCTAAGAGTTGGCAGAATTTGTGTCTTGTCTAACAGGCCACGGAAAAGGCATGGGGAAGAACAGCCACTGAGTGGCTGGCTGCCGAGAGCTGGGGGGAGAGGGTGTGAAAACGGAGGGAGGGAGGGGACAACATATGTGAGGTATCTGCAGGTCAGGAAAGGCCAGGGTGGGCGTGCCCTTCGAAACACATTCTGGGAGTCTCTGGGAGAACTGAGGATCCTCTCTAAAGCAGTGTGTACTGAGGGAGTTGAGCTGAGGAGGTACCAAACACAGCCTGTTGCACTGAGCAGCAGTCACAAGGTTCTGTAAACAAGACCAGAGATGTCATGAGGGCACTGGGGAAAGGGGACCCATAAGAAGATGGGGTCATAAAAGCTGGACCAGAGGGTGTGGCACAGTGGGAAATTTCCATGAGCTTGGGCTGAACGCACTTGAGTGCTGGGAGCTGAGATTTGAGCGTGAATGTGGGAAGCACTGGTGGGGGTGTATGTTGTGGGCCATGTGGATGCAGGAGATGAACAGTGCCACCCCTGCTTCCCAAGCCTCCCGGGAAGGCTAACTGCATTTGCTCATAATGCCGTGGACTCCCGCCACTAGCATTCACCGTGGGGAATGGCAGTGCAAGTTCAGGACGAGGTTAGGGAATCCAGTGAAATCTCTGAAGGACAGAAACTGAATTCTCAAGAAACAAAAGGAAAAAAGCTCATGCTTTTGTGTGCACTTGGACTTGGTTTTCCTTTCTGGTTGCCAAGAGGCATTTTCATTTAAACTTTTGTACAGCAAATGCTTTCTGCCTTTAAAAAAACTGTGGTTTAGTATTGTGTCTTAATAGTGTATAGGTGGCAGTGTCTAGGTTACAAACCTAACCTTCTACCAGAATCCTTATAATTACAAGTTATAGACAAATCTGCGATTGCAGTAGCTACTGAAGTATTTACATTATAAAGAGATGATTTCTTCCATACTCAACAGTCTGCCAGGTGGATTGACCACATCTGTGTGTAAATTAAACAAATTCTACTTGAGGGGAAGAGTAAGGATGGGAGAGAGAGGAGGAGAAAGGGAAGACAGGGAGAGAGAGACAGAGGAAGAGCAGAAGGGAAGGGAGGAAAAGGCTGAGAAAGAGAAATTGAGAGAGCGTGGTCATCTCACATTCAAGTTTGTGGCTGGACTGATTGCAAGATGGAATTTGTACATCTTCTCTTTTTTGGTTTCCTTTCCTGCCTGACTGCTTTTCACCAGACTGAGTGTAATTCCAGGGTTACCTGTTTTTCATGTCACTTTTTTGGGGGGTGATGGACAGAGTTTGAAGCCTCTGTACCCCTAACTCTATAGCAATTCTTCCCTGACTTTGAAAGAGGCTAAATAAATCCTAATTAGAAATTGTATTCCTTTGAGGCTTAACTCTTCTTTTTAATCCAATCCTGTCCATGTGGGTCACTCCAAATATCCCCCACCTTACCCCTTAATTTTCATTTCTGATGTCTGTACAATTTTTCAGCACTACAGAACAGGAAAAAAGACAGAATTCTGTCTCAGAGTCAGAGGATCAATGAAAGTAGATTCAGAAAGTACAGTTCTTTGAGTAGTTTCTCCTTTGGTTATTATTTTTCTTCCCGCTAATCTAAACAAATGCGGCTATCGAGCAAGAACATGTACAATCAGAACCCAAACTGGACCTGACAAATGCCCTCCATCTCCTTGATCTTAGGTTAAGAACGGGACGTTCTGATTCTCTTGGGCATGGCAATCAGCTCTGATGCAAAGACTCTAGCAATGTTTGAGTATGAGATTTCTATCAAGTAAGACGGCATGCAGAAGGTAGAGCAAAGAGGAAGGGGCAATGCTGTCTTTACAGCAGCCGGATGCAAGCTGCTCAGGAACTTGAGAATGTCATGGGAATTTCAAGTGGAATCAGTCAGACAACTCTCTCTCTCCCACAAACACATACACTCACCCACACAAACAAACAAACAAGGAAAAATAACCAAGAAAGGAAAAATATTAACTTGTAACTTTGCTAAAACCACAGCCATAAAGGAGAAGGTGCAACAGCCCGGCTGCGAATTCTCCTCCATCTGACTTCCAAACATATTCTTTCCTTCCTCCTGAAACAGGGGCCGGGGGTAGGGACAGAGGTGGAATAAGGACTGGCTCTGTGATGACCCATTTTAATGCAATACATCAGACCCATGTTCCTTGACAGATAATAAATAAGAAGCTCATATCTTCTGAGTGAATGGTAAGGTTCTTTTTGATTGTCCCTAGCTTTGGAAAATTAAAAATTTATTTTCTCATATTCCAAATGAAAAATAAGATAGACTCTATATTCCGTATTTCAGTCTTCCTCGATGTGAAAATTGCATGGACTCCCAACGACCCCCCCCCCCATTCTTACAGCTTTATTTTAAATGTGACTCAGTGAACTCCAGTCTGACCCTTTCTTAATGTATGCTCCTACTGCCTCAGAGACTTGAGAGATCTCCTGCTTCTTGGACACACATGCAAAAACGTAGAGAAGCAACCCAAAGAAAACTAAAAAGTCACTCTAAAGTCTGCCAATTAAGATAACAACTCTTAACACCAGGTAGCTCAGCCTTCCTTGATTTCATCAGTGTGTACCTATACTACATTTTAAAAAATTTTTATTTTTATTTTTTTTTATTGTTAAACCATAGCTGTGTACATTAGTGCAATCAAGGGGTACAATGTACTGGTTTCATATACAATCTGAAATATTTTCATCAAATTGTTCAACGTAGCCTTCACGGCATTTTCTTAGTTATTGTATGTAGACATCTGTATTCTGCATTTAGTAAGTTTCACCTGTATCCATTCTGAGATGCACCGTAGGTGTGGCCCCACCTATTAGCCTCCCTCCACCTTAACCTCCCCCCTCCCTTCCCCTCCCTTGGCCCTTTCCTCATATTCTTGTACTATAGTTGGGTTATAGCCTTCATATGAAAGCTATAAATTAGCTTCATGGATGGAGCTGTAACATATTCTTCTTAGCAAAGTATCTTGGTTTTTTTTTTTTTTTTTTTAAAGATCATAATCTTTCTCCACATACTGGATAATAGAGGCTAGAGAAGAAGCCATCATTAAAAAAATAAAGAAAATGCTAAGACAGCTGCATTATTAAGGAGTTTATAAAGCTGTAGCGACAGCAACAAACACAGATGAAGCAATTATGAATTTTTATCTATTATAAAAATCCAATTGTAAAATGAGGCCTGCCGCACTGAACACCTGTTTATAGTTTTAATTTTGCCTTAATGAGACACTATAGATGTCCTCTGACATCACAAAAATCAATAGTGGATCAATAGGGATCAACGTGTTTGGTCTGACCTTTTGTCATAAGAGACAGTTAACAGCTGGGTTGAGTTTTACCGAGATTTACTTGAAGACTTGTAAAAGTAAATAATAGTGCATTGAAGAATATTTGCCTGCTTTGATTTAGTGAGTTTGGCAGGTGACAATGACCTTTCAATGACATATGGCTTTGAAATTACATCAATATATGCATACGATGAGTCTTGCCCTCTAGTTCGCACATCAAATTAATTAGTAAAGAATCCCTGTTTTAACATTTTATAAGCAATAGTCCCCAGTGCTGTGAAGGAAACACATTGAAAAGACAGAAGAGAAAAGAGTCTGAAAAGTTCTGCAGGAATTTTTAAGAATAGCCGAATGCCCAGATAGAAAGACATCAATAATTTCTTGTGATCCTACGACACTATGAAAGGCATATCCAGGTATGTTTACTGAGGCAATGTGGATTTCTCCCTTTCAAAGGTAAATTACTTACAATCTTAAAAGAAATAGAGAACAGACGCTCTATTCTCATCAGGGGACCTACCCACTGTGTCCCTTGTAATAAATGAGAAATTCTGATGTTCTTCAAAAGGATGCAAAACTAAATGAAAATATAGGTGAATAGCTCTGAATATGTTTCATGCTGTAATCCCCTTCAGATTTTATATTTGGAATTTATAGAATAGCACTAAACATGATAAAAATTAGACAAGAATTTTAGTTCTAGTTTTTAAATCTTTGTTTATTTGTTTTAATACCAGGCTACTTTTAATTATAGAGTCACATTAAGAAAAACACATGACAAATTTTATAGGAACCACAATTCAATAAATCAAATTATGCTGTAAGATAAATTTCACAGAGAACTTTACCTTTGAAGATTAAAGGGTATACTGTTCTTGCAAGTAATGCAAACCTGTAAGGTTTGTTCCCTATGCAATATCCTGTAGATTATATATAGAAAAAATGAGATTCTGCCCTGTGTGCACCAGACTTTACACTATTTTCAAAAGCATTTGAATCTGGCAATTGCTACTCCGTTTCCTGAGGATGGCCTGTTTGCTTCTTTTCTTTTCTTTTCTTTTGTAATACAAAAAGTGTTCTATTGATGGAAAATTAAGTAGCAGTATAAAGTCAGAGCATCTACTAAGATAAATGGATCCTGCACTTAGTTTAATATTGGATATTTTAAAGGATACTGCATTTGCTTTCATCCAGAGAGTATGACATGATTACAGACACGGTAAACTTTAGGGACATAGAGGCAAGGTGAAGTGTATCAGTTTCCATTTGAGTGTCACATTCTTAACAGTTTGATATGGTCACAGATTCTTTCTCATTTACAGGGATAAGTAAATATGTTAAATGAACATTTACAAATCCTAGCATATCAATATTATAGCACTGTCAAAGAAATCCCTAAACTATTTTACTACTTAACTACAATAAACTTTTAATATAAAGTGCCAAGAAAAAGTTAAATGAGTTTTTAATCTGAACAGGAAAGAACGATCCCACTTCACATGCCACAACACTTAGGCACCAACAGGAAACCTTTTACATATTTTCTTTAGCAAAGAAGCCACCGAGACTCACTTTGGGCAATATATACACACATGTGCAAAATACAGCCTGGAAAACCAACTCAATCCAGTTTTCCTAAATGGAGGAAAAAAGTGCCTGGAAATCTTGGTGTTCCCAGAGTCCCTCCATCACCTAGCAACATCTCTCACTGCTGCTTCTAATTTTGAACAGTCAGCATTCAAGTTCAAAGATTTGACGAAGCTGATATAAACTGTCACTTTAAAACAAACCAGAAACACCAAAAGTTTGAACACATTTAAGCAAAACAGTCCCTACCTTTTTTTTGAGAGTACGACGGAAACTGCACTTGAGAAAAAGAAGGTTTTTCTTCAGTGAAATATTCAGGTTGGCCGTATTGATGCAGGGCCATGTCCAAGTCAGAGTCCTTGCTTTTAAACATGTTTCCAGGGTAACTACAGGTATAAGACTGATTCACTGCCCAGGGCTGTTCCATATAGATGTTACTGGGCACAGCCTGAGCATCACAACCGCTGTAACCCGGACTGTCTTCAAAATACGTGTAATAATCAGTGGATGGCATGTAGCAATTGCTGCCGGCAGCTGGGTGCACTTCATATATTTCTTGCACGCAGTAGTTCATTTTGTTACCCTGGTTTGGTTTCTACTTTACATATACACACACTCTACACATGCATTCAGCAGCCCCATACGCCCCAAGAGCCAGGCATATACGCTTAGAAGCATACATACATACACATGAAACGAGAAGGGGCCATGAATAAACAACCGACCCAGCAACCCAGCCTGCTTTACTGTGTAATAGCACCTGATGTGCGAAAATCCTATTTAGGCCGAGGTGTCTTTGGAGCTCTTCTGCCATCCAAACATATTGGAAAGGAGATTTATGACTATCAAAGGTCTTAAGCCGTACATGCGGCTAATTCCTGGCGAAGATGGCAGGCAGGTAGGAATGACCTCCACCCAGACAGGGGAGTGAGGACAAGAATGTGCCTGTTACTCTGAAGTTGCGAAGATCCATTTTCTATGCTGCTTTTAACCCCTTTCAACACGATTAGAAAATGATCACTCATGGTTATGTCATTTTGGTTGACAACTTAAGCATGAAACAGTATAAAGACATCTTAGAGACTATCCTTGGATACACAGAAAATCCTAAAATCAATAATCTAGTTTATTAGCGCGAACCGGAGAAAATCCGATCGTAATGAGTCTGATGACTGGCTCCAAAACATTAATCTAGTGGTGCAAATGTTAGTGGTTGAATCTGTTCTTGCACGTTATTGATTGGGCTCTAATAGGAGGATCTGACCATCTTCCCATGACACACAGGCCCCTTGACTTTTTTTTTTTTTTTGAGACAGCTGTCACCCTGGGTAGAGTGCCATGGCGTTGCAGCTCACAGCAACCTCAAACTCTTGGGTTTAAGCGATTCTCTTGCCTCCGCCTCCCAAGTAGCTGGGACTACAGGCACCCGCCACAATGCCTGGCTATTTTGTTTTTTGTTGTTGTTGCAGTTGTCATTGTTGTTTTAGCTGGCCAGGGCTGGGTTTGAACCTGACAGCCTCGGTGTATGTGGCTGGCACCCTACCCACTGAGTCGCCAAACATGCCAAGGAAGGTCGCTTTTGAGAACGCTGCTGATGTGTGTGAACAAGTTCTATTCTGTTCCTTGCACTTGATCATTTTCTACCTCGTAAGCACTAATCTACACGAGACATAAAGCTGAACTGAACCAGGTTCAATTCTGCATTTATGTTTTGTGTACAAGGGCATGAGACCGTGTACCTGTGCCCTCTAGGAGGAGTGCCCCTCTATTATAGCAGTTTCCCTTTTCTATTTCTGCTTAAAGCATTCTGATTGGTAGTATGTGGAAGACTGCGTACATCTATCATTTTATTTCCATTCAGATCTGCTTCGGAGAGTACTTTCAAGATGTAACACAGTTTAAGTAGTGTTCATGTAGTTAGTATTAAAAGTAGTGATCCAAAAGAGAAACATATTTTCTGTAAGAATCACCGTATCTTAACTAAGAAGTTAACACTGTCAAGTTAGATTATAAATGCTTGCTAATATAGATTACTAATGGAATTTTCTCCCTGTGGGTGGTGGCCAGTATGTGTATGTCCACATATATGCACAGGTTCTAGACCAGTGTTTCTCAACCTTCCTAATGCCGCGGTTCTTTAATACAGTTCCTGTGTGTTGCAACCCACAGGTTGAGAACCGCTGTTCTAGACCATAGTGTCTGTAAGGATGGATCCTGCTTTCCTTTACATTAGGGGTTCCTTCTCTTCCTTCTGGAGTGTGTTTGCAGGGTTGGGCCTCAGAGGGTGACATTTAGATTTAGGTTCCTACTGGCTCATGAATATGTGACCTTGTTGGTATTTCCTTCCAAAGAAACCATAGACAGTGTAAAACTGAAATGTTCAACAGGGAGGGAGACCTTTGCTTGAACATGTAGCTCCAGCCTTCAATGGCAACATGGAAGTCTGGGGCAGGGACATATGGCAGGAGGAAAAAGGGTATTATGGCCATTCAACAAACTAGGGGATGTCTGTTAAGTACAAAGCAGGGAAGTGGTGGCTACAGATATGGCTATTCAAAAAAAAAAAAAAAATCACAGTCCCAGCCACCAAGCATCTTAATAGAATGTGTATTAAATGTACAAAGTCAAGTAGTCAAACTGTTTTGTTTGAGACAGAGTCTCACTTTGTCACCCAAGGTAGAGTGCCATGGAATCATAGCTCACAGCAACCTCAAACTCTTGAGCTATAAGTGATTCTCTTGCCTCAGCCTCCCAAGTAGGCACCCGCCACAACGCCCGGCTGTTTTTAGGGGTCTTACTCTTGCTCAGGCTGGTCTTGAATCCATGAGCTCAGGCAATCCACCTACATTGACCTCCTAGAGGGCTAGGCTTACAGGCATGAGCCACCACGCCCAGCCTAGACCACTGTTGTGTAATCTTTAACTGATGATGTTTTTATAAACATAGCAGAGGAGCAATCGACTCAGGGGAAGACAGTGAGGGATTATAGAACAGGCAAAAAATGAGACAAAAATGGGAGAAGAGACCCAGGCAAATTCACATGGAGGTTAGTGAAAAGACTTTTCAGAAACTGCAACTGAACTATAAAACAAGTAAAGGAATATTCCCCAATTGGTACATTTGAAGTAGGAAAATTATTCTACCATCCTAGAAAGCAAGAACCTTACCATAAGGATTATAAAACACAGCTAACATTTTCATCGTGTTTTTACTTTCTGATTACTCTTAAAACAAATAGATTTATTCACAAGTGTTTTTAAGAACACAAACACATAATATTACAATTAACATTTTCTCTCTACCGAAAATGTCAAAACATTTCATTGGAAGCAATAACTATTTTCTGAAAACCCTAGGAAAAAGAATCCAGGCCTTATGTTTTTTGTCTGATCTCATTTATTTATCTCAAATTTCCCAAAACTAATCTGAAAATTAACCTTTCAATAGAGCAGTTTTCTTTCCTGGCAGACACATACGTTCCAGAGCCTCTTTTTCTGGTGAGGAGCTGCTTGTTGAATCCATCCGCTTTTGCAGCTTTGCCCAGTGTATTTCCTGGCTCCCTCTCTTTTTCATTGAAGGCTCAAATCCAAGCAATTTCTTGCTTTTCGGCAGCAACGATATCAAAATAAAATCAGAGCCTCAACTTTTCTCCCAAAGGAACACTTAAAAATGATTTTTAGAAATCTCAAAATGTGCTTGAAAAATTGAAAAGTTATTCTCTCCCTCAGAACTGGATATTGATAACACAGCGAGGAAAGGAAAGAATAGCTGCTGAAAAACTTTACTTCTCTCAACTTTTACTGAACATTTGGAAGAGCCCGAGAGTCAACAGCGTTTTGATTGATTAAAAAAAAAAAAAAATCCTGAATTCTCTCAGAAGATTTTAAACAGAAAAAAGTTTCAAAACATCGAGGAGAGCCCACTTCCTCACGCGCTTTTTATTATTTGGAGAAAACAGAACAAAATCTTTTGAACTGCACCACTTCCCGTGTTAAGTGGGAATACTCTTGTAATTAATACACAAAACTCTCATTCCTATTGTTGAAAGTGGAGTTGAACACTCACATTGAACTTGAAATATGGCCCCTCACATCCTGATAGAAACAATCACATCTGTCACCTGGGATCAATCCTGCATGCATCTCTGTGAAGTCAATAAAGCAATCGAAACATATTATGTGTCACAAATGGGGTGAACTTCAGCAAGGCTGTTGTCTTCTTTCCTGGACTGACTACTCTAATTTAGTGATTTGAAGAGAAACTTAGAGCTATTAGACTCATAGTGCATCAAACTGCTGTAAGTAAACGCAGGAGGGCTTTCATAACTCTCATTAGAAGTGCTTCAGTCAACAATAATTTATTTGACACATACCCTCCACCCCCTTTGTCTATGACTGTACGGAAATAATCTAAAAGGATAAGAAAACCTCATAGGCACACAGTAAACCCTTAAAATCTCTGAAGGAGGAAAATTGCTTCCCTCTCCTTTCCCCTATTTTTATCTGTGCTGGGTCTCAAATACATCACACAGTGAAATCCCCTGAGAAACCAGGGGTGCCTACGTGTCACTCGTAGAAGTCTGATTTAATCTACATGGGGTGAAACTTCAGCATCAAAATTCTTAAGTTCCCTCGGTTATTTGCACAGGCAGAAAAGTTTGAGAACCACTGTTCTGCTAGGTATTCAATCCTAGTCAGTCTCTTCACCATGCACCAAGGCAGCCCGCCTACATACTCATTTTTACTCATGTGTCTTCATTTGCAGTTTAATTACACACTTCCCTCCATAGAAATAGAAATCTACCCTCCATATCTCAACCTGGCTTCACTTGCCCTTGAGTTACCCAGTCAAGTAGAGGAGACAGTTTGAGGAGATGTGACAGGGAAAGGATGAAATAAACACAAGGTAGGGTCATAAACGTGATATGGGGGATACAGGAAGACTCTGCCTCAGGAATCAGAGACAGCTGCCCAGAAGAGGCCCTGTATGCTGGGTTTTGAAGAGTGGGCAGAACCTCAACAGTGGAGACCCCAGGTGGGACACAGCTGAACAGAAATGTCTTAGGGGGAGTGCTATTGACTAACTACACTTGTGGAAAGGCACATAAAGAAAGATCATTGATAAACCTTAAGGCAGCTTGTGAGAGACTTCTCATGTCTACTCTAATGATTGTTCTTAATTTCTGATTTGGTAATCGAACCTCTAAATTTTAGTTGCATCACAGCTCCCGGGAAGAAGCTATATTTCTCATTCTCTCCTTTACTGATATGTCTCTGTGTCACTAATTTCTGGCCACTGAGATGTATTAGGAGAAGGGTTGCATGGCAGTTTCTAGGAAATTTAAAAGACAGCCTAAAGGACCACTAGTGCATGCCATTTGCCTCTCCTCTGTTTTGTCCTCTTGCTGCCTGCAATGTGGATGTGACGGCTGGAGCTCCAGCCACCATTTTGGTCCAAGAGCCCTGGGCCATGCTCTAGGGATGGTAGAAGAATGAAATTCACAGTTTTCCTATTTCTTTTCTTTTTTTTTTTGAGACAGAGTCTCAAGCTGTCATGCTGGGTAGAGTGCTGAGGCATCACAGCTCACAGGAACCTCAAACTCTTGGGCTTAAGCAATTCTCTTGTCTCAGCCTCCCCAGTAGCTGGGACTATAAGCACCGGCCACAATGCCAGGCTATTTTTTTTTGTTGTTGTTGATTTGTTTAGTAGGCTCAGGCTGGGTTTGAACCTGCCAGCCTCGGTGCTTGTGGCTGGAGCCCTACCCAGTGAGCTACGGGTGCCACCCACAGTTTTCCTATTTCTAAAATAGGACAATAGTATCCACCTGACTGGTTATTGCGAAGATTAAGTGAATTTATATAAGTAAAGCACCTAGTAAAACAACTGCAATAGTAAGTGACATGATTACATACATATCATAATAATTATTATTAGAGTGCCTTAAGTCTAGTCTTGGGCTATTTTCTCTTCTTGTCTGCATTTTCACTCAAGGTCAGGGGCAGCAAACTTTAACTGTGAGTCAAATATGGCCTACCACCTGTTTTGTAAATAAAGTTTTATTCAAATACGGCCATGTTTATTATCTAAAGCTGCTTTTGTGCTACAGTGGTGAGAAAGACGTATAGTCTGTTGAAAATATTTACAATCTGGCACTTCAGAGAAACAGTCCACCAACTCCTGCTCTAGGTAATCTCATCTTGTCCTGTAGCTTTAAATAACAATTATATGCTGATCACATCTAAGTGCACATCTCCATCTCAGACGTCTCCCATGAAACCAGAATCTCATATCTCACCATCAACCCAACATCTCCATTTGCACAACCCGTAGGCACCTCCAACTTAATTACTTAAAACCTGTTCCTCTTACTGTCTTCCCACTTCAGCACTACCTTCCACTGAAGGGTTCAGGCAAATGGCCTTGGAGCTCTTCTCTCTTCCCCTTACTACCTACATCTCATCCATTAGTAAGTTCATTGGTTTTTTTTCCAAATGTAATTTTAACCTAACCACCTCTCTGTCTCCACTGACATCATCCTAGCCTAACCATTGTTATCTCCGACCAGGACGGCCTCCCCAGTGACCTCCCCCTGGCCTTGGGTCACTTTAATTCTTTCTTGACACAACAACCAAAGAATGATGTTTTATAAACTGCAAATCAGATCATGCCACTTCCCTATTTAAACCCTTCAGTGGTTTATACCCTCAAATTAATCTGAAATTTAAAAAAAGCATCTTCAGTGGCTTCTTACTGCATTTAGGATCAAATCCAAACCCTTTACCAACAGGTGGCCCTTTCCCACTTCATGTCAACACTCCCCGATCCTTGACATAAGCCAAAAGAGTGGCCTTGTTCCTTGAACACTCCAAGTATTTGCCCGAAAAAAAGACACTGCTCATGCTCTTCCCTGTCTGAAATATCCCTTCCTTCAGCTCTTCACAGAGCTGTGAAGAAATAGTTATGAGAAAGAGCCCTTCTCAGCCATCAGTATGGAGTCACTTCCTCTGCGTTTCAGGAGCCACTTGATTCCATTAAGGACCTGAAGGTTCCTGACACTCCTCACATATAGACAACAACACTTGCGTCCTCAGAAAAAAGGTAGAGGGCTCTCAGTGCACCAAGATCTATGTGCATTTTTTTTAAAAAAGATAAAATGTTACATATTGCAACAAATGGACTATCTTACCTTCAGAAAGTTTCTGGGAGTCTAAAATCGATCCAGTTTGCTTTTTTATGTCTTTGCCACTTGAGAACAGAAGTAGACTTGTTTATTAAGCCTCCCTCCATAGGGGTTATAAAGTTATGAATAGGTGTCATCACTGCCAATCGTCTCTTCCCTAAGAAAAGTTATAAAAAGGGTCACAGCATTTCTTGCCATCTAAGGAGCTGCCCAAATTGAGGAATGTTCTCTTTATAAATGGAAAGAGGTAGGGGTCCAGATCTTACCATCTAAATGCTGAAAGCATATCTGAATATTGGGCAGTAGGCAGTCTGCTTTGGGGGAAACTAGGTGATGCACACAAACTGAGCATATTTTCTTGGTCTTTTGCTATCTGGAATCTTATCACTCATTGCTTTTTAAAAAGAACTCCAAATTAGTCCAACTCCAGAGCTGTGAGCGAGGGCAAGCTCCCAATACTTGGGATGGTCTGTTTTAAAAGGTTTATATTGGATTTGGATCCAAATATCTCCTATGTTTGGATCCCCCCAAATGTAGGAGAAATTTATGAAGGCTGAGGCCTCTCCTAGGTTTTCCTGGGATCCTGGGATATCACAGCTGGAACTTTTGGGCCATGCACTCCATATGTTTTTTATTTTGCATATGAGAAAACTGTCCTGAGGGGTGAAGTGATTTGTCACATAGTAGGCGGTAATAATTGGAACCAGGAACCACTCGTGTGTTGACTGTACCCATTCTTCTGTTCTAGATGAGGACTTCATTTCTCCAGCTGAGCCTAGCGCTTTAGTAAAAATCTGCTGAGTTTTTACTAAAGGGGAGTAAAGGGACTTGTGTCAGGTCTGGGGATTGACTCTCTCTTCAGAATTTCTATCAAATCATAGACAGCCTTGCATCATTAGGATATGCCTAACTCTAACCATTGTAGAGATTTTTACCTCCTCAGTCCTAGGTGTGTAAATTAGTGTGACTCCTCTTCCCCTCCCCCATTACCATAATTATATAATTCTTATTCAGTGAACACCACGGCTACTGGATTAATATTTAGATGGTGTTCCCAAACTTGTCTAACGGTATTAGTCCCAAGAGGGGAGCTGAAGAAAAAACAATAAAAAGGGTTTCTATGGTCAAATGAGTTTGGGAAATGATACATTGAATGTCCCTCTCTTGGAGACACACACACACACACTCTCTCACACAGAGAAACCAGTGAACTCTGTATGACCTTGTATAACAGCGTTTCCCAAAGGCATCTGATCAGAGAACCTATGTATCTTATAATACGTGTCATGTGCACAAGTGGCCCATGGAACACGTGGTACTTTGAGAAACCTAGTGGTCTGCTCTGCTGGATGCATATGCTGGAGGTAAGGCTGTTTGTAGGGATACTTCACCTTGAAGAAGGGTTTATTTCTCAGATGATGCATGAAGAACAGAGAGGAGGGACCTAGGAAGCTCTGAAGGGAGTTCCCTTTTGTTGGTCTTTACCAACATGGAAAGCTACTGGCCACTGGACATCTGGAAGTGTGAAGCCCCAGGTGGCCACAGGATGAGACTAGGGTTTGAGACTCTGTTTGGTAGCAATGTAAACTCAAAGCTCTTCTCTTTTAAAACATTGTACTCTGAATTTGTTTCTGATTTTTTCTCCTTTGATATTTCATAAAAGCTTTTTGATAGCTCTAACCTGTTTACAGCTCTACAAAAGAGTGCTGAGGGGAAACTTTTGCTTATAATCCATCACCAAGCAGAATGTACATTTACAGACATGTACTTGAGAAAAGTGTCGGGATGGTGTACTGGTATAGATTCTGATCTGGTGTGATGGAAAAAAATGGATCTGATGAAAACACTGAAGTAGGCACAAGACCCCCTTGGGGCCCTAGCTGATGGGAGCAGGCCCCGCAACTGACTTGAGGTTCTCAGTAAGTCAGTCCTGGTGGCCTCCTCAACCTGGATACTTTCTTTTTGGGTCCTAGGTTTGAAGCAAATTATTTTACTTAGGTGGAATAATTTCCTTAACCCATTTATGCAAAAGATACCACAAACCCAGTTACAGCAGACTTTTACTAGATAAAACATGTCAATGTCTAGAATAAGTGAGTAAAAGAAAGCAGACCTTCATGTTCCACAAAGATTATAAAATATGCCTTCAAAATACTCAGGTCAGTGATTCTTAAAGAGTCCTTCTTGACCCAGCAGCATATTTTGAAACTTCTTAGGAACTGTACATTCTATAGCCCCAACCCTGACTAACTGGATCAGAAATTCTAGAGGGCAGAGCCAGCAAGCTCTCCAGGAGATTGTGATGTGGGCTAATATTTGAGAACCACTATCTTAGCAGAAGGCTGAAGTTACTCCATAAACTGCTCTGTGTCAACGTTTCCAGCCTTAGTAGCTGTTATCTTGAGCCTTCAATTCTCAAAGCTCATTTCTTCTGTTTCTGTTTCCTCCTGGCCCTGGCAGGTGTATCAGCTTTGTCCTTTTTTATGACCAATTAGTCTAGGAAATAAGGCACACTACACATGGTTGGCTCAGCTCTACTTGCCTGACCCTCCACTTTGGGTGTTGGTTACCAAGCACTACCAGTATACGAGTACTTGGCAAACTTTGTTATTGCCACCCAAGATTCTCATAAGGAACTGTGCCTCCTGATGTCTTTGGGTCTCTGGGATAATGCTCCTGCATAGCCCAAGCATTCTGCTTCCTCCTACCCCCACTGCCACAGCCTAGCGATGGTACACCAGGAACTTCCATATCACATAGCCTTTTCTCATCTGCCTCCCCTAGCTCTGAACCATACTTTTCAGTCTTCTTCAAGAGATGATGTCCTCTGCCTGTCTTTTAAGATTGGTCTTCCCTTCAGTTCTATTCTCAACCTTCTCCTAACTACACATTCTCCCAAGTGATCTCATGAGTGCACACAGCTTCTAGTACCAGTCCTGTGTGCTGAAGGTGTCTAATCTCCCTTTGCCCCCCAGACCTGCACATCATATTCAGCTACGTCCCACCGTCTCTCCCTTATGTCTCCAAGGTCCCTCACAGGCCAGCGCTAATCTATATGCTAGATTCTATGCTGAGTGTTTATTCGCTTTGTGTTATTTAATCTTCACAATGGTCCTTCAGGGCAGCTATGGTTATCCACATACTTTTACTAGATGAAAAAATATCTATTTTTCCAAAGCAACACAGTAGGTAATTTGAAGAGTCAGGATTAAAATTCAGGTCTGTTCAAGGGAAAGCTGCATTCTGGGACCTTTCATTACAGCTTATTTATCTCTAGCTTTGCCACAACATCTGGTCATAAAGGGCTTGCTATTCCAGACTGTTAACTATCTTAGTTAAAGTCCTCACCACTTCTCTTTAAGAGAAAAGTTGGTTAACTCAACAGGTTTGTATGCCTCTGATCTTTTAGTGGTCTTACTCTGATCTTTTCAATTCATCCTCTACATTGCACATAGGGCAATTGATTTCAAAGAGGAATCTAAAATATATCCCTCTTCCATACCCCTTTTCTAGCTTAAAATCACCCTTAGTTTTCAAGATAAAGTTTAAAGACTTACAGGTCCTTGAGGGGCCCTTGACTGTCCTTTATTCTTGTCTTGCCACTTTCTCACAAAATCCGAATGCTGGCCATTTGTGGTTTTGTTGCATAACATCTCTCTGCCGGGGTCACACACTGCCCCCTCACTGTGCTCACCGCTTTCATGTACGTTACATCATTCAAGCCTTACAATCTAGGTAGATAATACTGTTCCTGTTTTAGAGATGAGAAAACTGAGACCTAGAGAGGCTACCTAATTTGCCTGAGGTCATGAGGCTGGCAAGTGGTGGTTTCAATGCAGGTTTATTTAGCTGAAACCCCACATTATATCCAAAACAGTGTGCTTTCTGGCAGCTCATGTTGAGGCCTGGGATACTGCAGGGCTATGGCGACCTCGCATGCAGTGATTCTTCATGATTTTCATTTGTCCCCTTTGAGGACATTTCAAAAAAGGGAATTTCTGCACTCAATGTTTAGTCCACGAAATTCTCTTTTGCAAATTGAGAAACAGCGTAACAGTCTGATTTCAGCCTAAAGTCAAGATTTGTTCCATTTATGTTTTCAAGTAATGGGTTGTAGGGCCTGAAATTCCCGGATCCATTTGTGCTATTTCAAGGACTTTTCTGCGTACTATTTTCAGTGGATGGAAGGGTGTTGATTAATGACAAGAGTTCTAACAAGCATCTTGTGTAGGTTAGAGCTGCCAAGATAAATATCAAGTGTTTTATTCTGACTGATATTTCCTAAGATCAGAGGTTAATTATAAAGTCTTCTTGTGCTTTGAGAGAATGAGATACTATACCAAAAGAAAAATGTACATACACAAAAGCAAATATAGAATAGTGTCCTTATGGCTAGGGATGGAAAGAAAAGTAAGACTTTTGAAATATATTTTAGACCACTGTGATCATCATTGCGTTCTTCTCTTTTCTAAGCCAACAGTGGAATGTCCGCTCTTTTTCATGAGTGAACATTTGATTCAAAAGCAAACCTTACTGACTCTAGTAGAGTCTGACATGACTTGGGCATCATGGGCTAGAAAAACTACAATAACATTTCAGTTTGGTTCAATTTTAAGTAATAATGATGAGATCCATTACATAGTATCTTCATAACTAAATATGAGGAGGCATTTACATTCATTTTACAGAGTGGAAAACAAGGAGTATCGAATTTAGGCCCTTGAATTCCTATTCTAGAACCTACTCATTTCACTTCCCTACTCTGCTTTTCTACGTAGAAAATTATTTTAATGTTTTAAAAATTTCTAAGCAATTAATTAGGTATTTCAAGACAAATTCTAAGATCACATCAATGATTTATCTGGTTTTCCAAATATGTGCCTAATTTAATTCCACTTTATATATTTTTTATGACCAATATGTTTCCATCTCTAGAAAAAAGTTCTTTAATAGTTTGTGTTTTTATGATAACACTTATGCTTTGTAAGAATATCGCATAGCCGTTCATTTCCTATATTCTTTCATTCAATCACCTACAGCAGATAGCTACATTTGCCCTTCAATGTGTTAAGGTGATTATGTCATGGTAATTCACACTGATCAACTTGATTTGAACAGTTGAGCGGTTTGAGTGGAAAGGTTTTGACATTTAATATCTCCAGTATACTTTCTTTATTCCAGAATAATTTGTCAGAGATTAATTTTAAAACAAATTTTCCTAATAATAGGAATAAAGAATGAATGATTAAATAACCTGCATTTGGTTTGCTTTTTCACCTTTAAGAAAAACTGGTACAAAATCTAGACTATGACACAATTGATGTAGTTTTCAAAGATTTATTCTTTGTGACTTCGAGTCTCCATTACGAAGAATAATTAAAGGTAAAAAGTTCAAAAAACTGATACATGCCACAATATGGGTGAACAGAGAAACAATATGTTAATTGGAAGATGGCAGCCATAAAAGACCACGTATTACAGCATTTCATTTTTGTGAAGTGTCCAGAAAAGGCAAATCTATAGTCACAGGAAGCAGATGACTGGTTGGCAGAGGCTAGGTATAGGAATTGGGAGTAACTGTAAATTGGCTCAAGGTTTCATTTGGGGTGATGGAAATATTCTAAAATAAGATCATGGTAGTGGGTGTACAACTCTGTAAATATATTAACCATCATTGAACTGTACACTTGAAACAGTGTACAGGGGAATTTGAGGATATGTAAATTGCATCTCAATGAAGCTTTACAAATATTGATGTGATGTTACCAATAGCTTCAGCTAATGAAAACTGATTCTCCTGGTTTGGTGCTCATAGCACAGTGGTTACAGGGCCAGCCTCATGCACTGAGGGTGGTGGGTTCGAACCCAGCCAGGGCCAACTAAACAACAATGAGAACTGCAACAACAACAATAGAAATAGTGGGCGTTGTGGTGGGTGCCTGTAGTCTCAGCTACTTGGGAGGCTGAGCCAAGAGAATTGCTTAAGCCTGAGAGTTTGAGGTTACTGTGAGCTGTGATGCCACAGCACTCTACCGAGGGTGACATAGTGAGACTCTGTCTCAAAAAAACAAACAAACAAACAAAAACCCACAAAGAACCAAAAACCCCACAAAAAAACTGATTCTCTAAATAAAATAATTAAAAAGTTCACATCACTTATGTATCAATGTGACATGTTATTCTCCCAGATCTAATGAAGATCCACCCTAGAAGGAAGACATGGCCTCTACTCTGAAATTTGCAACCCAACTAAAATATAAATATCCTACACAGTGAATACGTCAAGTGTTAAGTAAACATGGGGTGAAATGGAATTATTAGTTCTGAATTGATGCAGGTTAAATTCTTCATTATTCTTCCCTAAGACACATAGTAGCCAATAGAATTTTTGTTATTATTTGGTTGTGTACAGAGCTGCTGCTCATTTCAAGCCTGGACTCAAAGCTTTGTCAACGTTTTCTGTTTGCAAATCCCATGAAAGAAGAATATGCTTAAATTTTTATTCTCAGCACAGAGTACAGCATTGGGAACATAGAACATACTCAATTAAAAAGGTAATGATATAAATCAAGATGAATTAATAATCTCTAGTGAGTCAAACAGGCATGTTCAGAAGGCTAGGCTGAGCCCAGTAATACTTTAGTAAAATTTCTTGATAGCAGAAAGAAAAATTATACATCCTGATGGAGATGGAGGATCACTGAGGAAGCGGTATTTGAACTAGAACTTAAAGGATGAGTAGGAGAAAAGAGGATTTGTAAAAGAATTTTCAAAAATATTGATAGGATCTTTTTCATGTTAGTACCCCTAAAATCCCAATCTAAACATGGTGAATTAAAATTTTTTATTTTATTTCAAAGGCCAAAATGTTCTAGAAAGATACACAGAAAATATCAAGATTCACGAAAAATATGCTGCAATCTTAGTGTTTTGCAATTTAATAGAATTGGATTGTGAAAAGAAAAGAATGTCCATTTAAAACATGAGAAGAGAATAAAGTGGCTGTGTCTATTTGTTATTTGCGGAAAAGTCTACAGACTATGTACAGTCTGCTTGTTTGTCCCCGCTACCGAGAAAGGTATTTCCTGGGTAAGTATCATCCTGTTATTCTAACCCTGAAAATGTCAAAGGTGACAGAGAAACAAATAACTTTTGCTCTTGAGACATTCACCCTTAGAACATTGAATGGATGTTTAATAATTAGAAAATACACTTTCTTCTAACCTCGTGAGATTAGGAGCAGTTCACCAATAAAGATGTAGGCCTCTACCACTAAGATACACGTGATTTGGTGAAGACTGGAGACTATATTTCTGAATCACATAATCAAATTCAAACTTTTATAGGGCTAGAGATGAGGTAACACAATGATTTTTTTTAGTATTTCTGCCAAAAATGCATAATCTGACTCTAATCATGAGGAAACATCAGTCAATCAGGGGTCCTCAAACTGCGGCCTGCTGGCCACATGAAGCGGTGTGATTATATTTGTTCCCGTTTTGTTTTTTTACTTCAAAATAGGATATGTGCAGTGTGCATAGGAATTTGTTCATAGTTTTTTTTTTTTTTTTAAAAAACTATAGTCTGGCCCTCCAATGGTCTGAGGGACAGTGAACTGGCCCCCTGTTTAAAAAGTTTGAGGACCCCTGAAAAAATAAGGAATATTCTACAAATAATTGGCCTGCATTTCTCCAAGAACATCAGTGCCACGAAAGGCCATGAAAGGCAAACTGTAAAACTGTTCCAGATGAAAATGAACCTGGAAGATGTTATGTTAAGCAAAATAGGTAAGGCATAGAAAGGAAAGCACCACACCATCTCGTGTACATGTAGAATGTAAAATGAGGAACTGGTGGAAGCAGAGGAGAATGGTGATTACGAGGGGTTGGGGCAGGGTGGGTGGGATGCGGAGATGTTGGTTAAAGAACACAAAATTTCAGTCACACAGGAGGACTAGGTTCTGGAGATCTACTGTGCAGTGTGATAACTATGGTTAATAACGATGTACTGTACACTTGAAAACTGCCAAGAGATTAGATCTTAATGTTCTCACCACACACACACACACACACACAAAATAATAAGGATGGGAGGTGACTGGTGTGTCCATTAGTTTGATTTAATCATCTCATAAGGTCTACATGTACCAAGACATCACCTTGTACACAATAAATACATACCATTTTATTTGTCCTTATACCTCAGCAAAGCTGGGGAGGGAAGAAAATCAGACTAAAGAGACACAACAACTAAATGAAATGCATAGTCTCAGCCTGGATCCTGAACCAGAGAACAAGATCAATATAAAGGACAATTACTCATGGCCTGGCACAGCCCAGACGAGAAGGCCCTGAACACCTCTTAGGGCCAAGTTTGTTTTCCTGCCCTGGTCAAGGCTTTGACTTTTTACTCCATGGGGTAGTGGAGGGGACAATCTGCAAAACTTAGACCTCTGGAGGTTAGAAAATAATAAGCATCTGCATCGATGTTAAATTTCCTGATATTTGTACCATGTATTCCTAAGAGAATTTTCTTAATTTTAGGAAACACACTAAATATCTAGTTGAAGGGACATGCTATCCACAAGTCATTCTCAAATGGTTCTGAAAATAATAATGATGATCATCTGTGCATATCCAAACAAACACATATATTTACACACAGAAGATGACAAAGCAAATGTGGCCAAATTTCAACAATGGTGAATCTAGTTGCAGCATATATGAAAATTTTTTGCACTACTGCAACTTTTTGGTAAACCTGAATGACTATTTATTTTTTCTTTTTTTTTTTTTTTTTTATTGTTTGGGATTCATTGAGGGTACAAAGAATTAGGTTATACTGATTGCGTTTATTAGGTAAATTCCCTCATATAATTATGTCCTGCCTCCAAGAGGTTGAATGACTTTAAAATAAAATATAAAAAGGAATTTATAGGTCTGCCTTAGATCGTCCAAGAAAACATAGAACTTACTCAAATTTGAGTACTTGTGGTCCTTATCACCAATTTTGTTTTTCCAGTTCAACTCTTAGAAAGCAACTCAAAAGTAAGTAGATTTGCAATAAAACAATAAACTAAATTAATTATCCTTTATTTGCTCAAAAAAAGGTGGTTAAGAGTAACATAATTTTCTGTTTTTCTTTTTTTTTTTTTTGAGACAGAGTCTCACTGTGTCACCCTTGGCAGAGTGCCATGGCATCACAGCCCACAGCAACCTCAAACTCTTGGCTTAAGCGATTCTCTTGCTTCAGTCTCCCAAATAGCTGGGACTCTAGGTGCCCACCACAACGCCTGGCTATTTTGTTGTTGCAGTTGTTATTGTTGTTTAGCAGGCCTGGGCTGGGTTCGAGCCCACCTGCCTCAGTGTATGTGGCCGGCGCCCTAACCACTGAGCTATGGACACTGAGCCATAATTATCTTTTTTGTTAGTGGTGATCACCAGGCTTATATTCTTGACATTGCAAAGCCTTAAAAAAAAAAACAAAAAAAAAAACAACAAAAACATAGAATGGGCATTCGTTCCATTCATTCTCTTTTTTTAGGGAAGAAATAACACTCAGCACAGAATGATCATTTCAAAGGAAATTTAAGAATGAGCACATCATGTGTAACCAGGAAAAGATAGCAAGAAAGCATTCTTTCCTATGTCTGGACATAAATATTAAATGGGATGAACCCACTGCAGGTACCTGTTTCCTTGGAAACTCATTCAGTGGAAACTGCTGCCAAAATTAACATGTATTTTCTCCCCCCTTAACGGGCAGTAGCTCCTTTTATTTACACAGTTTTGACCTTTAGTTTCATAATCTTAGACTTATTATAAGAAGTTCTTTCCAGAGCTAGGCAAACAAAGAACTGAGTAAGTATATTTTCATTAGTTCAGAGGCTTGACATAAAATAGCATGGCCTTTATAGCTGTGCTGTATGTACGGGCAAACTATGGGTAGCTGGGGTAAAATCTGCTTCTCATAGAATATTGCTACCTAGACTGATAAACTACCAATCACACACAATAGTCTAACTCAAAGGCCAAGTCACTATATAACATAGATAATTGAGTTAAATAGTCATGTTTGCAAAACAGTTCTATATTTTAAGTTGAAGTAAAGTTTTATAAAGTCAAGTCCCTTGTCTAAGCGAGCTCTGACAAATGTCATGGGGCTAGAATTCACCAAAGATAATAATCCTGCCTCAGGTCAATGTCATGGCGAATGGCTCTGGACCATGGAGGATTTCTGACTCTAATTTCCAAAGCTAAACTGGTTCTGAATTTCTCGTCCCCTTGCAGTGTGGTAAAGGCTCGTATGGATTCCAGTTCAGTCAGGGAGGCTGAACCAGTCCAGCCCTGAAAGAGCAACCTGTAAATACAGCTTATGTTAGAGTCAGCCACAGAATAAAATAACTGGAGAGAGAAACCAGCCCTGCGCCCAGGCCCTCATTTCACACAGGTGGAATGGTTCCCTAATGTACTTGCAACTTGCATCTGCAGTGGTACTATCAGAGGTTACCTTTGACGTGAGGTCTCTGCATCTCCAAGAGTACCGGAAGCCCCAAATCTTCCTGCCCTTGAGAGATAAGGACTTGAGCCAATATTTGTCACCAACACCTTCAGGGGAATGAGTTCATTGTGAAAAAATGAGTATATTTTCAGGAACTGAAGGGGGAAAAAGCCTAGACTTTCTAGCGAACTTAAAATATGGTCTGGGTTGTATGCAGACGTCTATGTTCCTGGGGGAAGGTGTCCCTGAAACAGATGGTGGAAGGCAACGGATTTCCCAATTTATCTTGAAGCTGGTGCTGCGTTTTTATGGTGATCATAGCTTAGGTTTTGGGGCCAGTGCTGATTTAATGTATTGTGCTCTGCTTTCCCCACAAGGGGAAATATAGTTATCATATTGGAGAGCTATTTTAAAAATGGGATGTTGATTTTGTGTTCTTGGTTTCTTTGTGGTCAATTAATTGTTGACTACATTCTTTGCTGGAGAGAATTAGTGATTTACCAAGGTTAAATAGTTGACTGTCTGTTCTCTATGTGTCTACTAATTGCTGGACAACATCTCTAAGAAGATGTAACTATGAAACCTGAGGATTTTGGGGATATCTTGATAGCCCATGGTCAATATGCCATCACACATTTGTCTAAATATGACTGGATCTTCTTTGTAGCTTACATTTGTGTACAGGCTCAGCCCTTGGCAAACAGTGAGGTCGGTGACCTTTGTTTTCAGAGCCTTGACTACGCAGTGGGTGATACCCTGTTGTGCGTCACAACCTGACCACTGAACAGTGGTACGTGGCAGTCCTGCTCCTCACACGCTCGCTCTCTCGTCCCCTGTTGCCCTCACCGTCCATGGCCTCCTTCCATTCCCATTCCTTCCATTGCCTTTATTAGATTCTGTCAAGGGAGGAAGGAATCTTATTCATCGACTTGGAACTACTAGAGACTTCATAAGATATCCATCCATGCTTGCATTTTGAAAGACTACAGAGAAAGGGCAACGAGAGAATTAGTTATAGGCATTAGGCAACTTTTAGGAGATGTCCTGGGGAAGGGACAGACTTTGAATCCCAGTGGCCACCTATGATGTCTTTGTAAGGTTGATTCTTGCAACAAACCTTTTCAACTTCAGGGCAAGGTCGGTTAGCCATCTACTTGTATCTAATTTTGTCTGAAAACTACATATTGGAAGAGTCAAGGGATTTGGTTATTCATCTGTTTCCTCTGCATCCATATTCTTCCCGGCTTTAGAAACTTTAATATTGTCAGTCTTAATCAGTGGTTATTCTCATGTGGGCGTCTATACCCCTTATATCCAATCAGCTTCTCATAATCTTTCTAAGCTTCATCATAAGAATAATAATTCCCATTTATTGTGCACTCACAGCTTGCCAGGAGATCATCCAAGAGTTTGTCTTCTGTCACAATTCTATAGGAGAGAGTGCTCATTTTACAGATGGGACACCGAGGCTCAGTCAGACAGGCGAAGGGCTGGTAAGTGGCAGCACCAGAATACGACCCCAGATGGTATAAATCGATATGTGCTGGACCCTACTGCTCCATCGCAGCAGGTTGGGCTGCCTGGCATCTTCACCTGATAGTAGATCAGAATTTCCTTGGTGGTTACAGATTTCTTCCTTGGGGTCTGGAATTTTTTCATAATTTTGAGTCACAGGAAAGCATAATGGTCAAAAACTCTGATGCTGGATTCAGATTGCTTGCGTTCAAATTCTAGTTCAGCCATCTCATTTTTTGTCTTGATTTCCTATTTAAATTTCCAATTTTGAAAAGAGTTTGAAAACATACTTAGGTTTTTGCTATAGATTCTTCTTTCAATTGAGTATGCTTCTACTATAGGTGTGTATGTGATGTTTTGTTTCTCTTTTATTTTTATATAGCACTTCAGTATATTTCAAGGTTAGAAAGGGTAGCAAAAACGGGAGGAGGTGGGCACAAGGTTAAGAGATTGTTTATAGTACAGGGTGGCCATAAAGTTCATGTGCAATTTTAAAGTAGTATACAATGTAAAACGGCACATGAACTTCATGGTCACCCTGTATAAGAACAGTTATCATTTGTTTAGTCTCAACTAAGTGTCAGGCACTCTGCTAGGGGCTTTACACACATTATCTTCTGTCTTTAAAACAAATCTGGGTATTATTCCCCCATTTATAACTAAGTGTACTGATTGCCAGAGAGGTTAAGAAATTTTCCCTCAGGAGTATTTCAGATTGTATATGAAACCAGCACGTTGTACCCCTCGATTGCACTAATGTACACAGCTAAGATTTAGCAATAAAAAAAAAAGAGATTTTCCCTGAGCTGGTGAATTTCAGAGCAAGAAGTCAACTCAAGCCTGGCTGACTGTAAATGATCTTAACATTTAAAAAATTATACAAGTTATTCATTATGCATTCTTATAAAAATTTTTGAATACATTTGCATGTGCAGTTAATGTTGGTATCCTTTTTTGTCCACCTTTTCCTTTTAAGATGTCTACTAAAACATGTGTGATGTGTACCTGGAAACTTTGTACACATTTGTGTACATACAACTATATAGACTTTTAAAGCTGTAAATAGGATCACACTATTCTTTTTTTTTTTTTTTTTTTGTTTTTTTAGACAGAGTCTCACTATGTTGCCCTTGGTAGAGTGCCACAGAATCACAGCTCACAGCAACCTCAAACTCTTGGGCTTAAGCGATTCTCTTGCCTCAGCCTCCCAAGTAGCTGGGACTACAGGTGCCCACCACAACACCCAGCTATTTTTTTTGTGCAGTTGTCATTGTTGTTTAGCTGGTCTGTACTGGGTTCGAACCCACCAGCCTTGGTGTATGTGGCTGGCACCATAACCACTGTGTTACAGGTGCTGAGCTGGGATCACACTATTCTTAAGGTATACCTGCTTAAGTATTTCTAAAATCACTTTAAATTTTTTTCCTAATATGCCCTAGATACATCATAATTTATCCAAACACTCCTCAGTGGATGGACATTTATATTGCTTCCAATTTCTCAGTAACAAAGGAGCAAAGAACACTTTTGGACACAAATATATATGCCCTTGTGTGAGTGTTTCCATGGAACAGAGTATCATGAGCAGGACAGCTGTGTAATGTGTTTGTTTTACAATATGACACTGTCTTCTTTCTTTTCTTTTTTCTTTTTCTTTTTTTTTTTTTTTTTGAGACAGAACCTCAAGCTGTCGCCCTGGGTAGAGTGCAATAGCATCACAGCTCACAGCAACCTCCATTTCCTGGGCTTAAGCGATTCTCTTGCCTCAGCCTCCCAAGTAGCTGGAACTACAGGCGCCCACCACAACACCTGGCTATTTTTCGGTTTTAGTTATCACGGCTGTTTGGCAGGCCCTGGCTGGGTTCGAACCTGCCAGCTCTGGTGTATGGGCCAATATGACAGACACTGTTACGTTGGAGCGGGAAACCATCCACTGCTCCATGCTGCTGCTAAGTGAAAACTGAAGTTGGATGAACCAGGGCCTTAAATTTCTGATGTTTTCCTTCCTTTGAGATTGCCCTGTTTCTGGTTTTTTCCCCTCCCCTTCGCCCTAGCTGGTAGTTCTGTTTTCTTTTCTTGCCCTTCTATTTCTGTCTGCCCTAGACTATATGGGGCTATTTACCCTACCTTTGAAATATCAAACATATGTCAGAAGCTGGTAGAGAGCCCTGTTCTCATGGTGATACCTAGGGCTCCAGAGTGCCTTGAAGTATGTGACTCACGGATGCTCTCAGCTGGGACTGCAGAGCCTGATGGGTGGAGGGTAGGAGCAGAGTGGAAAGCGGAGGGGGATGGAGCAGATGGTGGTGCTGGCGGAAGGGCTCAAGCTTTTTAATCCTCCACTTCTAAAATACTTATTCACCTGGAGATGTCCTTGTATTTTATTTAAAGACAAAGATAGCAATCTGCTGACAATGTGAAATGTCTAACTTGAAGGATTATAATGCAAATCATGACTTGCATGTATGTCTCCAACTTTTAGAACACTTTGCTGTTTTGGTAAATGAAAATTGTGTATCATCTAAAGTTGTCATTGATTTGATTCATTTTTTTTTCTCTTTGTGAAGAGTGCGCATTAGTAGTCCTCCCCCTTGCTGACATAAGATATCATTTTAAAAATTACTTTCATTTGTCTAAATCTTTGGGGGCTTGTTTAATAAATTAAGGCATATCTATAAATAAGAACAATCTATAGCCAGTAAAAACCAGGATTCAGAAGGATGTTTAATAACATGGGAAAATGCACATGATACATTGTTAAGCATTAAAAACTAGTCAAAAAAGGTATGCTTACTATGGTCCTAAGTTTGTAAAAAATACATAGGCACAGAAAAAAGACAGAAATAAAAATTAACAGTGCTGGTCTTTAGGGGGTTGAAATTTCACATGATTTAAAAAATTATCCACAATTTAAAAAAATGATAGAAATTTCTTTTATTCTATCATGAACACAGGACATTAATAATGAGAGAAAATAACTTCTTAAAATTATTTTAACTATATTTTCTTGCTTTCCGGGTTATCTGAGACTTAATCTTTTTGATAGTAAGCACAGAGATTTTCCAGTGAGTTCACTAGATTGCTGCTCTCCTTTTTCTGAAGGCACCAGGTGGGTTAGTCTGGGCCTTGTTTCCACCACCAGGTTCCAGCGTTTCAGAAAGGTCCCTGATGAACATCAAAGGCAAACATCAAAGTATGGAGGATCTGTGTTCAGCGAGGCTGGTTAGGTCCAGTTCCCTGGGTCCATGTGTCTCCTTAGGATGGTCTTTGTGAGTCTGGTGGGACTCTGGAGTTCCTGGGGAGACGCTGAGGAGACTGTGAGAGGGCAAAGGGAAGCAGCTTTGTAAGAACTTAGGGGCTGATCAGCAAATCGCCACAGTGTGGAAATTTCAGAAGCGCTCAATTCTCAGAGGATGTGTCCGGAGGCAGCGTGATTAAGCAGACCATTTGGCAATGAAGGTAAACCAGGCCTTACTGAAAGGTCCAGTAAAGAATGAAGGGATTTAACAGCTCTCCAAATGCAGGAAAGGAAAGAAAAAGGCAAATTCCCCGAGTGTCCACTAGGTGGCAGACCCGTTCCCATACTGAGCGCTTAAGAGTCTTCTCCAGCGCTTTGGTGATGTTCAGTTACTAAGAATCTCTGGGAGGGTTGGTTAAACTGCAGATTTCTGCACCCCCACCCCCTCTCGAGCTTCCAATTCAGTAGTCGGGGTGGAGCCTGAGATTCTCATTTCTACCAAGCTGCATGTTCTGCTAGTGCCACTGGCTTGTGGTTCACACTTTGAGTAGCACCAAAATATATCATTTCAGACTCTGGGGATGGAGGGCGCAGACTGGGGCAGGAAGAGGTCCTCATTGCTGAGCAATCAGTTCAAATTGTGACAAAAACTCCAAGGAAGTGTAACATGGAGATAAAAGGATGGGGTGGGTGGGTAGAGGAAGGGCATGGATGATTCACTTCTGGTTAAAATAGGCTCTGACACCACAGCAGATTTGAATTGTGGACTCTGCCACAGAGTGTAAGTGCTCCAGAGCTCTCATTCTAGTTAAATGTGTTGCCAATTAATTTACCTAGGATGATTGTAGATCAGAACAGAGGTATATACGTAGTAAAATAAAAGCAATATTCAGACCAAAAATGAAAAACAAAATATTAGCTACCTTCCAAACATAAGCCCTAAAATTTAAGAGTACTATAAACATAAATCAGTGATTCTCAAACTATTTGATAGAAAAAACTATTTAAGAACATCTGGTTCACCATGGACCAATACACGGTTCTACTGCACAAGACTTTTATATAGCAAGGCAGGTATGATGGCTCATGCCTGTGTTCCCAGTTACTTGGGAGGTTGACAAGGGAGGAGCCCGTGAGGTCAGGAGTTTGAGACCAGCCTGGGCAATGTAGAAAAATCTTATTTCTAGAAAAGTTTTAAAAATAATAAAAAAAGACTTTCGCATAGATGAAGCCAGGCATAACGACCAGGTAAGTTTGGCAACACCCAGCTGGTTCAGAAAGATGGATCCCCTGATCATGCATTCAGATGCCATTGGCAATGTCAAGTTGCTATAAAAGTTTCTAAAGCTTACTCAATTTCTGTACTTGCGTCAGTAAAAACAGTAATGAACATTGTGGCATTCCACAGTCCAGAAATCAGTCCATAAACCACGCTTAGAGGTGTGCTGGTCTAGCTGGGTCCGATGACTGATGTGAGAGATGGGCTTACTGCACAACTTCAGGTGGTCATTTTCTTTTTTTGGACCCTTTCCCACAGATTTATCTGCTTGTTTCCTCAGGGCAATGCAGATTATTTGGGCCACATGCAGATTATTTGAAGACTGTTTTGCTTATCTGTGGTGTTGGATATTGTGAAAAGTATGCACAGACCTTTTCTTTCTTTTGCTCATCCACTGTTGTTGGTGTTTGTGTATTTAGTGTGTGGCTTAAGACCACTTGATTCTTCCAAAGTGAAGCAAAAATGAAAAAAGATTGGACACCTCTGCTACACAGTAGGTCCTCTATAGACACTGATGGGTGAATGCACTAGTCTGTGTGTCCAGGACTGAGACAGCAAGCATGTGTGGGGGCTAGCAAGACAGCCAGGAAATATACACCCAGTGTGGCTGGACGTCCAAATAGAATTCCCTTCCTAGCGACTATCCAGAGGTTGCTGACAAGCAGAGCAGATGGAGAAGGAGCACCTCTGTCAAGGGAAGACTAATCATGCTGTTGTCCTGGCCTCACTGGTGCGTCACTCAATATGCATGAGTGAAATTTAGTTTATGAGATTCCTGGGCCACAATCATGTGGGCATCCTGAACCCATTTTCATGCTGACCCCAGGCATTGCCTCCCATCCACGTTAAGGCGGGCCCTGGTAGGTACTCTGGAAACAACGGGAGAGTTTCTCACATTTTCCTTTTAAATACTAAAACCTTGAGGAAGAATTTTAGCCATTGAAATATATTTTCTTATTAAATAATTCTCTGACTTTCAGAAAAAGATCGCTGAATGAATGCAAAATGCATGATCAACTCTCAGCCCCCTGAAAATTCATGTTCCCCCCGACACCCATCTGTCGTGGTGCCCTCCACTCCTTTACCAGCGCACAATGTGGTCCAAGGAACTCCATTAAGTCATGATTTAATAAGGCACAGCGAATAATAACAATCACAGTAATGATACCTGCTGTTCAGCTATGTCAGGTACTGTGCTAAAATACATTATTTAATTGTATTAACAATCAGGTACGCTTCTCAAGGACAGAAAGCCGAAGGGCTAGGATTTTAGCTCAAACATATCAGTCTCAAAAATTTGTAGTCTTAACCACTTTAGTTTACTTAGGGCCTTGGATACAGACAGAGACTGTTTCCTCTTGTTTTGGGGGTATACGGACAAACTGAAAAGTATAGTGTTGGGAATACTAGGTACGTAAGGCCAACATTTCTCATAAATGATGGAGAGATAGGTGGACTTAGGAATGAATAAATGAATGAATACAGGTACCAAGTGCGCATGCATCAAATTTAGTTTATGAGGTTTCTAGGTCATGAGGATGCTGGAGTTTCCTATTGGCATTTCCCAATAACCTGACGTGGTCTTAATGCCAGCTTATAAAATTTGAAGATACATCTGTTCACAAATTCTAGGACTAAATCTCAATTCTATAACATTTCAAACAAATTGTGCAGGTGTGCACACTCTCACACACACATACTCTACATCCTGACTTCTTTGAGAAACCTGATTTTTCCCTTTTTCTAAATAGTTCTTTCACCTAAATAATAAATACGAGGGATAGTTCAACCACAAACCTTTCCAAAGGGAACCTGGATTCAGTTTTGAGTGTATTCAAATCAAAGCTCATGATACTCTTTCACTATTATTTTTTGAATAACCCTATTTTTCGACTGAAACAATCTGCACATTCAATTTCCCAGGTAAACTGGTAGTTCCCAGGAGCTTTCAAAGTATTTTCAGAAAAGCTGAAAGACCAGCTCTTTTGCAAGAAGGATAAATATAATCATGTATTTATGTTCTCGTTAGAACAGTCTGTGAAAGTCCTTCACAGCTCCTATATGGGAGTCTTTGCAGACTTTCATTGTTATATAATGGTATATGACTATGAGATTTTCAACACACAATTTAAAACTTTACCATGACTCAAAATCCTTAAAGAAAAACAAAAAAGACCTTTTTTTTTTTTTCTTAAATGTTAAATTGAGAAAGAATGGAAGTTACATAAACTTGGACATTTAAAGACACACATTGACTTCGTGCCCGTGACAGACACAAACTGATTTAAGAAGCGATGATTTTGGGGGGCTCTAAGACGATAAAGTGATCAGCAGAGAGACATCTGTCAGGGTGGAGGCAGCCTGAGGTGAAGAGCAGTTAAATCTAATGCAATCAGGAACTTAGGCCAGTTGAACATTATTTTTTTTTTTCTCATGAGGTGACAACCTCCTAACACCATAATCTCTCCTTTTAGGATGATGACACAAGGATTTATAATGAGTAACAGACAACAACTTAAAACCTCTCGTTAGGATGAATTGTGTATTAAGGTTAAAGGTAGGCACGGACGGCGCATTAGCTACTGGAACAATTGGGAAAAGAAAATGTACCCCCAAAATATGGTAAAATGTGATAGAATGTGGGCAAAGAAGCACACACACACACACACATACTTCAAAGCAAATAGTTCATACAACTACAGCAAAGTCTGTTTCTACTCAGATCCCCAAACAGAATGAAAGCCAAAACTAACAACTCTTCTGCTAATTAGTGAAGTAAAAATGTCTTTTCCCCAAGTGTCCCCAGCTCGGTATGAAACTGCAAGGAACTGCTTTCCTTTGGATCTCACTTATTTATTTATGTTTAAAGGAAGATTTGAAGATAAAGGAACCTAGTAACAGAACAGTTGGGGAGAACACGTGGCCACTATACACCGGGGTGGGGTGGGGGTGGGGGAATGTAGCCTGAGCACACAGTTACAGCAGGAAGGTTTGCATCCTTGTTGAAACATGTGATAATGGTCTAATAAAAATCGGGTTACCTTTACATTTCTTCTCTTCCGTTTGGAAGGTCTGGGCACTTGAGACACTCTGATCGTTCACATCCTCGTGGTCCAGATGGAATATGGAGCTCGTCCACGTGGCCTGGATGAGCTGTGGGGACTGTTCATTCTTGAGCGAGCCGCGCCTCTCTGGATGGCTCTTTCTGTGCAGGCAGGCTTCAGACATTCCTACGAGCTTCCAGTCGAGCTCTCCGTCGGGACAGTGCTTCGCTTTGTCCCAGGCTGGAAGGCCATTTTCTAGAGGGTTGAAAAACACGAGATGACGAGCTGTTGGCATTGTCAAGGTTTTGCAGAGATGCAGAGTTTTGGAAAGCAAGTTGTTTCTCAATTCTTTTAGGCTGACAGTACTCACATGCCACTTGACGGCAGTGATAAGAGGCAGAATTTGTCAGCCTTGGGCATTCAGCCACGGCAGTTGGATCGCCTGCCCGAGCAATCAACACATCCCCCTTATTTTAAGTGCCTAGAAAGACTTTAGTTCCTCCATGGCGAGGCTGTGCTTTTAACCAATCCCACTTCCACGGCAGTGGTGCAAGAGCCAGTTTACACCCATTTATGTTACTGCTTAGATGACCATGTGAGGTCTTGAGGGTCAGGGCTGGCCATGAACAATTTTCAGATCCTTAGGACATAAAACACCCAGGATTCAGCCTTGTGTGACTTGGGTTTTATCACAGGCTGACCTGAGGGACACCCTGTTACTTAAATGGGACAGGCTCACGTGGCCACACCAAGAATGACAACTCTGCTCCTACCATCGTCTACCCTTCAGAGCCTGAATAAAACCCCAAAGAACTGGATCTTATATCAAATAGACGTTTTATAAGGGGCTTCTGTGTTGTCCCAAATTAGCAACAGGGTCCGTTGAAGAGAAGCAGATAGTGCCTTAGCTGTGGGCAAATTAAGAGCCCTAATGATGGAACGATAAGTCCAGAAGCTCTTGGGTTGGCTGGTTAATTGTTTATGTATATTATATTGTTTTTTATTTGTTTAATTTATAGGAATTTGAGGATCTTGCCTCTAGAAAATGAAAAAAAAAAAAGGAATGTATTGAAAAATTTTGCAATTAACTTTTCCTAGTGTTGAATTTTATCTCCTTGAATATCTTTAGTATACATGGGTATAGAGAGCAAAAATGAGCAAGCTAATATATGTATACATATTTGTATGCATATTGTACACATTAAAAAACATAATCCATCTGGTCATCCACATTTGCAGAAATTCTTAGGTTACTGTTTGTCAAAATTAGAAAAAAATATAAATAGTGATCTTCTCTTAAAGTGATCCTATACAGTGATTGAAAGAGTAATTTACATGTGAATTTTCTTTCATGCTGAAATTATCCAAAGACCATGGACACCCGTATCTCTGGTGCATGGAGAGACAAGGCCATCCTGACCTGTGCAGGGAATTTTCAAGCCACATTTCAAACACTTACAACGAATTTTAACTTATTTAACACAAGGGTTCAAAATGGGTTGGGTTTTCATTAACACCTTCCCTAAAGCTGCTTGATGTTTTCAGTTGATGTTGGTTAGAACAATTTCTCTAAAAGTGTAAATTGCTCTCAGTCGCTTTTGGAAGTTGCATTCACCCTTCTGGGACTTTGTGTTACGATGAGAAAATCTGGATACCTGCGCACACTCCATTTCTTTCTTTCTTTTTTTTTTCTGGCTCCAAAGCTTATACTTTTAATCATCACAACATCACCTCTGATTAACATTTCTGGATGTCTTTACAGAAGAGCTTTTAAGAAATTAAAGACACGTGGGAAGCAATCTAAGTATGGAATCCTTCCAGATTTTTATGGTTTTTAAAAAAAAATTTTTAATTATTTTTTTATTTTTATTTTTTGAAAGTCTCAAAAAATAGACAACTAATATCTATAAATAAAAATAGAAGATAATTTCAGAAAAACAGATCATGCCAAATGTTATAGACAATAGAAAAAGAAGAAATACTTCAAATTCCTTCTACTTCATCTGGATATACCTGATATTAGAATTGGAAAAAGTATATTATTATAAAGGGAAATTGCAAACATGTTTCATTCATAAATGAGGATGCACTATCCTAAACAACATATTGACAAGTTGAATTAAAAATTATTGTTCAAATAATGTACTTTGGTCAAAATTAAATCCAATTTATGTGAAAATTAGTCAACTATTTTCTACACTCTATTTGTACGCCAGGAGAAAACCATGACCACCACCACCACCGACAAAGTAATAATCAACACATGATTTGTTTGATCATAGTCAGTGGAAATATTGCAGCTTGAAGTAGCTTAATTTGGCCTCTAAGCAATAAATTTCCTTTAACAAATTGTACAATATGCTAGCCTTTGGGTATAACATTTGATCTCATTCAGATGAGAGTTCTGAAAATTCACTCCATGCCTAGGGCTGTGCTGGGCATTGTATCAGGTAAGTTAAATTCTTCCTTCTCAGAGTTTACATTGCACTTTCCATTGCATGGTGAATCAGAAACGTCTGGATCGGTTCTTCCAATTATCAACCCGGCCAGCTACGGGTGCAATTACAGGCACTTATTTTCACTTACCCATTAAAAGGAAGCAACAGATTGAGTTCTTGGGAGGTTGTATTGCATTTCAAGTTAAACATGTCTATGGAGAACTCATTCAAATGCCTATTATCCATGAACGCTTGAGGTTTTCATGAACTAGATATAAAGCTACTGAATGCAAGCACTAATTCGAGACCCAAAGATTATTTGTTTTATTTTTACGGGCGTGTAATTAATGTCTTCTCACCCATCCATGTTTCTATGATATCTACTTTATTTTCAGGCGCTCTAAATCTTCAGCAAATTGCATCCTGTAAAGCTTAAGTAATGTTTAATTTAAGTAATGTTAAAGTTCTCCCACTATTTTGACTTTTTTTCTGCAGAAATTCTTAAAATTTGGTATTAATTCCCCCGACCCACTGGACATTAAGAAATACAGCCAAACTGGATTTGTTTCCTAGTGAAAACCTGCTTGGATGAGAGATGCTGAAAGGGACTCCACCCCAAGGGAACATTCCCCCTTGACGCACAGCCTAATAAGAGCTTGCACAGTATGTCCCTTGGGCTAGAAAGAAGGGGATTTCTTCTAAGCATGGGAGGCTATATTTGGGGTGAGGAAAGGGATAGTATTGCCTTCTATTTTCCAAAGAAAAGCAGCTGACACGGTTTGGGAAAAGGCCTCCATTCATGGGAGGCATTTCCAAGCTCATAATTACTGTCTGTAATTACATTCACAATAATGATATTCAGTTGCTTAATTGGCAGGTTTATTGGTTGGAGCACTGCTGGGAAAGACTGAGAAGTCCTGGTGGGGTCATGGGAAAACTCAACGAGGGTCTATTTAAGGAGGATTCTTGATTCTTATCGCCTCAAGAGCAGGGGGCGCATGCAATTCCTGGTCCATTCCCAAGAAGAAATAGGATGACTTCTACACCAGGCTCCTTACGTTCTATCTGCTGGATGAACTGCTGTAGGGGGAACCACAAGTTACCCCCACATACATATGGTTGGCAATAAGGGTTTTCAGTGACTTCCTGCTATTATTACATTATGTCCAATGTCCAGATCTTTTGGTGTCCTCAAAACTCACAGCAGGACACTTTTTTTTTAGAGGGATTAATACCCCCAGAGTTTAAGTCGGTGACTCGCAGACTTTGGCTGGCGTATCAAACATGTATTAAACCATACCAAAGAACAGACTTTTTGAAGGTGGAGAGGCCTGCACAGGTGTGCAGCTCATTCTGATACATAACAGAATTTGAGATCTACAGGGTTAAGACAAATTTTACATAAAGAAAATAAATTGGGGGCGCTGGGGGTGGCATGGATATCTCAGCCCTGCTGGGTGCTGCTGGGTGGCAGTGGGAAGCTACAGTTCAATTCCCCTGGGCTGTAGTGTTGGAAAGCCTCAGCAGGCTCAATGTGGTTGAGCTTCTGCAGCTCTGGATGTGTTTCCCCCACCCAATCCTCCTAGACAGATTTGGGTAGCTTTTATCTCCCACCCTCGGTTTTGTTCTGGATGCAGGAATTGCAAAATGCAAGAATATTGCAACTGTCAAAAAAAAAAAAAAAAAAGAAAAGAAAAGAAAAGAAAAAAGATTATTGGGCCAGGTGCAGTGCCTCACTCCTATAATCCTACTTCTTTGGGAGGCTTAGGTGGGTGGATTGCTTGAGCTCAGACGTTCAAGACCAGCCTGAGCAAGAGTGAGACCCCTGCCTCTAAAAGCAGCTAGGCTTTGTGGTAGGGACCTGTAGTTCCAGCTACTTGGGAGGCTGAGGCAAGAAGATTGCTTGAGCTCAAGAGTTTGAGGTTGTTGTGAGCTGTGAAGTCACAGTGCTCTATCAAGGGCAACAAAACGAGACTCTGTCTCAAAAACAAATGAACAAGGCTTGGCTCCTGTAGCTCAGCAGGTAGGATGCCAGCTACATACACCGGAGCTGGCAGGTTCTAATTCAGCATAGGCCTGCGAAAAAACAATGACAACTACAACCAAAAAATAGCCAGGTGTTATGGTGGTCACTTATAGTCCCAGCTACTTGGGATGCTGAGGCAAGAGAATCACTTAAGCCCAAGAGTTTGAGGTTGCTGTGAGCTGTGATGCCGCAGCAGTCTATTGAGGGCAACATTGTGAGACTCTGCCTCAAAAAACAAAACACAAAACAAAACAAAATAAAAAATGAAAATAAATTATTGGCAGGTTTTGGATTAGCAGCAGTTCCTTTCTCAGACTCTTAATGTTTTGTATAGCCTTAGAGTAAATTTTTATTATTGTTCAAAAATCTATCCCTTATTGAATAGTGAAGCATTAAGCAGTTTAATTGGATGCCATCTTACAGATTGCAGTTATGGATGTAAATAAGTGTTTACTCAAAACGCCTGCTGTTCTGAGCATTATCTGGAATATAATACACTAACTAGTGGAAATATATATATGTATATAAATAAATACATATACATAAAATATATATTTAAAAAGGAGTGTCCTAAAAATGATCATATCTTGTTATTCACATAAAACATGAACCCTTTGTTCTTTAATATGCCCCAGCTTTTAATATTTTCCATTCACAACTAACCAATTTGTCAGTTATGATGAATAAATAAGTAGAATCGAAGACAATAACTAGACAGTGACATGTGAAGTGCATCGGCCTGTGTGTCTCAAGGAAGTTTAGACACAAGTGATTGAACTTGCACTTAAGGACCATCATTCGAATGGCTTTGAATGGCACAACATTGATTGAAAGGGTTCTTTCGCAAAAGAGAAACAAACATAAATCTCATTAACACAAGTACCTACATTGTGTCTCTGGAAATTGCATTAAAGATGATAGAAAATAAATCTGTCCATCAAAAACAGAGAACTGTATTAAAATATTCAAGTATTTGAGGACACAAGAGCGAGCTGATAACTTAGAAAAAAGCTAAGGCACAGGAAATAGGCATAGGATTCCTCATGAACATACGAAATAGGATTATGACAAGGTGGTCAGAAAGGGTCAGGCTGGGATTTCACAGCACTCATTGTGAGGGTTTAGCTTGTATTAAAAGGCCACCTATATTTGGTACTGAGACTTCAAGCCATATTCTGTATTAAAGGAATGTGTACACATAATGTGTAAGTGTTTAGAATGATCACTGTATAGCATCAGACTATTAGGTATGAAGTCTCTAATTTCAATTTTTTACTTGGACCCATAAAGTTTAGCTTTGGTGCATTTTACATATCAACTTATTTTTTAGCATCATATAGGACACAAGGAGACTAATATTTGTTTTTTAAATTTATTTTTTATATTTATTTATTTATTCATTTATTTTTGAGTCTCACCTTGTCACCCTGGGTAAAGTGCTGTGGCGTCACAGCTCACAGCAACAGCAAACTCTTGGGCTCAAGCGATTCACTTGCCTCAGCCTTCCAAGTAGCTGGGACTACAAGGGGCCTGCCACAATGCTTGGTTGTTTTTAGAGTGGGTCTTGCTTTTACTCAGGCTGATCTCAAACCTGTGAGCTCGGGCAATCCACCCACCTCGGCCTCTCAGAGTGCTAAGATTACAGGCATGAGCCACCATGCCCGGCCCAGGAGACTACTCTCTGGTCGAGCATTTACAATGGGCCAGGTAGTGAGCTTGACACTTTTCTCCATCTCACGAACATCCAGGCAAGTACAAATTGATGTACTGCTTGATTGACAAGGAACCTAAAATTCAAACAAGCACTTCATCTGCTCTTCTTTACCTTTTGTCCCGCTGACAGATGTGTTCTCATTATTGGCCTTAGTTTGATGAAGAGCAATTGACCTATTGCCTGATTAGTACTGTGAAAGTTCTTTAGAGATTACATGTACTTACTGCCTCATTCAATTTTCCCATTACTCTTTTATACTCCTACCAGGTCTCCCTGCTTTGCTCTCAACCACCTACAATCCATTGTCCACAGAACAGAAACTTTTAAAAGTATAAAGTAGAGAGTATTAGTATTTTTCTGGTGATTAAAATCTTCTGATGACTTCTCATCAGTATTGGAGTCCTAAGGCCTCCTGGAGCCTTTCCCTGCCTCTCCCCGAGCTCCCTTCCCAGGGCTCTGCCCTGCTCCCCATCCTCCAGCTACTGGTCTTCTTCTGACATGGGAAGCTCATTCCCACCACAGCATCTTGTGGAAGCTCCTTCCTATGCCTGGAGTGCCCCCTTCCAGATCCCTGTACAACCAGCTCCCTGTCACTGAGGATTGAGAGGGACCTTTCCTGACCAGGACTCCCCTCTGCTCCCACTATTTACTATATATCATCTTGCTTTAGTTCTTCATGTTATTCATAATCACTGACTAGAAACTTCTTATTTTTCCTCCCAAGAAATTCAAACACTACGGGGACAGGGACAAGTCCTGTTATGGTCATTGTTGTGTCTCTAGCTCTTGGAAAAGAACCTTATAAATGTGCACGAGGGTAGAATTACCATCTCCGCTTTCTGTGTGTGAAAACTGAATTTAGAAAGTGACAGGGATGTACATTACAGGCCTGGATACCAACCCAGCACCTTTGACTTTTTAAACCCTGATGGTCTATCATTATAGTTGCCTCTAGTTGCCAAATGTGATAAACTCTGATCTAGTCTGGAAGCTATTTGGAGAAAAGGTTCATCCCTTATATTTCTTGGTAAACTCATAAAAGGTGGTTATTAGAGAGGCAAGAAAAAAGAATTGCTTCTGGAAGCTTTTAGGGATATGGATTTTCTGTAAAATGGTGACACTGTTTTGAAGATTAAATGGGTTAAAGATCTTGGATAGTGTGTGGCACGTTGTTAGACCTTGCTAAGTGCTAGCTCTTCATTTATGCTTCCAAATAACTTCTCTTTCTCTTGCCCCAGCATCCTCTCCTCTAAACATGATTTTTAAAGGTATCCCCAAAAGAAAAGAATCTGATAAATGACTTCCTACCACTCCGTTCATGGCTAAGAACCTGGGATGAGGTGCCTCCCTGCGGAAGTCGCATTTTAAAGAGGATGCCTGGGAAGTTCTGGCACAGATCAAGGAATGAATCTCTAAAACTGGATTCCCAGCTGTTGCTCAAGGCAGGTGGGAAAGACGTTTTGGTAAAATTCGAGGCTGGCCTGACCATCATCATACTGGATTGATTGGCTTGGTGGCTCAAATAACATAATAATGAAGGCACAGTTTCAATCCTATTCAACTTTCAAGGCCTCCTCGCTCATTGCTTAAGCTTTCTTGAAGCAATCTAGCTATCCTCCAAAGTTCCATAACTCTTTTCATATATCTCCCCCCTCCATGTGCCGCCTTATACCATGTGACATAGCCATTCATGTACATGTACATAATTTTGGTTTTTGTTGTTAGTTAACACAATGCCAAGCAAAATATCCTAATGAAAATCTGTTATCCCCTAATGATCCAGCAATTTTACAAAGAGAAAACGACTTCCTAGTCATGGACTCCAGGTCTATTTTCTTCTCCAAAACCCACGGGTCTGTAAGAAAGAGTACTCACTAACAACAGTAATGCAATTTACACTTTCTACTACCAATAGTATTCTCCCAGAACAGCTGGTGAAAATAAAAATTATTTTGCTTTTGAGCGACAGGACAATCAGATAGTAGGTATTCTGGCTTTGCCATATAGAGGCTTTGATTTGGGGAAAATTTCTTTACCTCTTTGAATCTCTCTTCTCAATATCCATACTATTTGACTCTGTCTCTTCTGAAGGCAGGGACTTACCATGTCTTCCTCATATCATCTCAATGGTACCCATATTATTTTTGTTCCTCCAAAATAGAGAAAAGTCAAAGGGTTGGCTATTTAAAAAATTTTTTTTTTTTGCTATCACTACTTTTGAGAATCGTGATGGAAGATTTACAGGACCTTGCTGAGTCCCATTAGTAAACTGAGGGTATGGTGGGGTCAAAATACCTCACAGTGTTGGTATGAGGACCATGCAAAGCACTACTACTACTAACTATAGAGCTCAAACCAATACTCAGCTGATGAGAAGGAACCGGTAGGATCCACTCTCACGCTCCCTTCTTCCCTTAACCTACACAAACATTCTGAACTCTCCCTGCCCAGTTCCAGTCCTATCCACACAGTTTCCACTTCCTGGGCTGGCCAGTGGCGAGTTTCTCTTCCTCTAAAAAGCATTTGTTATTTATTCTAAGAGCAGGGAATTGTGTATCACTTCTGAGTTCTTGTTAGTGTACCTTAGTATTCCCAATAAGAAGACTTAGATTTTTTTTTTTTTTTTTTTTTTTTTTTTTATATATAAAGAGTCTCACTTTGTCGCCCTCGGTAGAGTGCCATGGCGTTACAGCTCACAGCAACCTCCAGCTCTTGGGCTTAGGCGATTCTCCTGCCTCAGCCTCCCGAGTAGCTGGGACTACAGGCGCCCACCACAACGCCCGGCTATTTTTTTGTTGCAGTTTGGCCGGGGCTGGGTTTGAACCCACCACCCTTGGCATATGGGGCTGGCGCCCTACTCACTGAGCCACAGGCACCACCGACTTAGATGGTTCTTGAGACTGACCAGATACTACTTTGCTATTTTCCACAATTTAATGGACCAGAATATTCTGGTCATTATTAGACACCAGGGGGAATGGGGAAGAGGCCTTTCCAGGCCACTGGCTTCTAATGGAATTTAGGGGAGGGAGGATGAGAAAGGGAGGAAACCATTATTGTACAGAAGGCACTTGACAGTCATACTGCTGCTCCTTCTATTAATGTTAACGACGGCTCAAGTTTGCTGAGCATTGTGTTACTGTGTGCCAGGCTGCATAGAATGGGCTCTATACATTAAAAAGTACTATCAGTTGAGCACCTACTAAGTGCCAGATAGCTCCTAGGCACTTCTCATACATTATTTTATCTAAGTGGGACAACCATACCAAGACATAGGTATGATTTCCATCATTTTAACCAATGAGAAGATAGTGTGGGGGAGTTGACGGATTCCTGTATTTTTCTTAAAAACGTGTTGTAATGTACTGTAATTATTCATTCACCTGTTTAGATTTGTGAGCTGCTAAATACCTGGGGCCATGGCTTGTTTATCTTTGCTTGGTGCATTAACGAATTCTCCTTGCCTTGAGTAAAAGTGAATTAAACTCAGCAGCTCTCTAACATCTCCCCCCCCCACCCCTCCTTCATGGCTCAGTGGGAAGCAAAGGTTGGTGAGACAATCCTTCTCCCACTGTGCTTGTCCCATCCCCCTGTTGCTCAGCCGTGTGCCATTCCTCATTATCTGCCCTTGGTCCCCAGGCTGTTTTCTCCAAACTTCTATTCCTTCACTTCTTCCACTTTCATAAGAGCTAAGAGTCTGTGGCTATTTCAAGATCTTGAGCAGAGATACTTAAAGTAAGGTGACATTGGGGTTAGGGAAGAAAATAATAAACTAATTATATTTTTATTGAAATCTTAAAAAGAAATTAAGCTCTATAATAGAGTGTTTAGGCCTGTATAAAATGAATGGATAAATAAAATAACTACCAGGCTGGGTAGTAGAAATGTGCTCAAACATTCCAACGGGGTGCACTCATCCCAAGAATGACTCTGTGGCTCAGCAAAGGTCTGCTGAGGCCTTTGTTAAGTCTTCGTCCAGTTACGGGAAATATGCCCTCAGAAATATCTTCTTGTAGGTAAAGACTTGCAAAATTAGCCTCTTTGTTCGGGTAGTCTGCCTTCCACTGCTAGAGAGTTTTGTCTTTCTTTAACTGAGCACCTGCCTTTTAATTTTCCCTCTGGTTGAGACTGGACTTTTCTGTCCTTGTGTGCAAGTGAATTTAAGTTTGCTATCGCAGGAGGTTTCTCTTATTTCCTTGGCAGGGATTCTCAGTCCATTAAGCCAGTGAGATTTGGGAGCTCCTAAGAGACAAACAAATCTTTTTCTTATCTGTCTACTCCCAACTTCTCTGGTTTTCCTGTATATTCCATTAGGCAATCGCCATCCTCAGGAAAAACAATCATCATGGCAATAGAAACCTCAAATAATTATGCTGAAACCAGAAACTACACTGATAATCTCTTGATAATAAGTGAAAACCATTAACAAATTTTAAAAGTGTGGGTTTAGAACATTTAAGTGGGATGCACATCTATTTACTTTAAAGTATAGCCTGAAACAAAGTTGAAAAAGGAAACGATACAGTATGTGTTCAAAGACAATGGTGGATATTCCACTTGGCTTCATGAAAACATGGTGGTGACCAGGTTCATGGGTAACGTCTGACAGTGATTTAACCACGTAGGAACAAGCTGAGTGCTAGAACCCTGAGCAGAGCCCTGTAGACTGGGAAAGCACTTTCGGCAGGACACAGTGGAATCCTGCCCTCGGAGTGGTCATTTGAGTTTCCATAATTCATACTGGATTTAATCAGAGCGTCCTCAGGTTGGATGACTCAAACTTGGAGGTAATTACTCTAAAGGCCACAGAGATTCCATTTAGGATATTAGAAAAGCTACAGCTGTTGCAGAAATATTCATATTAAGGAGGCACAAATGCACATAAAAGGGAACAGATGTTTACTGCCAGGATTAGATTTCTCCTGTGCAAAAGTTCAGAGCGTAATGTTTATTCTTGTTGCCAGTCCGAACCCATAGTTCTGAAAAAACGTAACGTATCATGGGCCCCATGCTGTGTTTCCAAACGTGAAATACCCTTCTTAAATGAGGAAACACATGAGAATGTTTTCTAACTTTGATAATTAGGATTGGGGTATAATTTGAGGATTAAAACAACAAATTGAGATTTAGAACTTCTCAAATCAAAGAAAAAAATGTGTCCTGAGTAATCAGACCCATTTTATACATCACACTGTAAAATTCTCATTGCTTAGCAGCAAACCACATATTGTTGCAACAAATAACATTTGGGGATTAACAAAATGGACAACAAATATCTACTGGTGTCAACAGAGCAACATATAGGTCCTCCCCTGGGTTTTCATAGAATCTTGCTATACTTTTCCATTTATTGCTACTGAAGTGGGACTAATTTTCCTTTTTTTCTAATGAAAAATAAATAGGATCAAGATCAAAGGTAGATATTCACTTAGGGAAGAGGCATTTCAATCAGGAAAAGTTTGTTTTTTTTTCTTTTGTCCAGGAATAGAATCACTGCTACGTTAGTCACATCTATCTTACGGTTGGTTCTGTTAGCAGATGAGGCTGTTAGACAGGTGAGAACTGTTCAAGAGTAGGTGCTTTGGGGATTTTTTTCAGGTCCTCAGAATACTGTTAAATATACCAAAAACATATTTCCTTAAAAGGGCTTTTGGGGTATGATACAATTACCTGTAGGGTGTAATGTGTCTCTAGGAGGGTCCAGCTGAGCACCTGCATCTCTCAAGTCCCAACAGTATAAATAGAGAATTAAATTATTATTTTTTACCTGCCTGTCTTGTGGAAGATAATTTAGGACCACAGATGGGTCAAATCGCTTGGTGCAATCTGTTCTATGTATGGTGATTTTACAGTTGGGAGAAATCAAGAGGAGGTGAGATTTCTACTGTCTTTCTTATACTTTTCTGTGTTTTTTATTTTCTCCTCCCTTAAACTTTCAATTACTTAAAACAGAGCTGGTGAGGCTGGGGCTGGAGATGGAGTTCGGTGCTGAGTTCCTGCAGGCCTTCCTCTCTCCAACCTGCTTGCCCCCACTCAGCCCAGCTTGCCTCTCGGCCCTCTCCATTGTCAAATGCCTCATGAATATCGAAGGCTGTGCTACTCAGAGTGCAGTCTGAGGACTGGCAGCTTCAGCGTCACTTGGGAGCTTGTTAGAAAGGTGGGATTTCTGGCTCCAGAACTGGTGAATCACAACGTGCCTTGTAAACAAAATCCCCATGTGATCCCCACGCCCACTAATGCCTGAGACACTCTGTTCTAGGTGCACCAGCTCTACATAAAGAAGACAGAATTTGTTCAACGTGCAGTTACCCAATTTAAACTTTGGTGGGATTTAAAATACACCATAGGGAGATAAGACATATGATTTTTTCTGTTCAGGAACCAGAGGGGAAAGTAATAGTTGATGGATTGCAGGTTAGGGAAATTGTACATGCAGACATTAAAAGGGAGTGCATTTAATGACTTTATTTCCTAACTGGTTATCTGGTAAATGTAGTTCATAAAATAGAAAAATCCAAACACCAAGATGTCTGATTATAATTTTACATTTTTGTAGGTTTTACCTCTAGGGACATCCAACAAAATAATGAAAGCAATAACATTTTATGTATGCTTACTGTATGTTAGGCACCTATAGTGTGCATTTTCCATTTCATCTTTATGACAACTCTATGAGGTAGAAATATTATCTTTCCTTTTTATATGAAGAAACTGGAGCACAGGGACGTTAAACAGCTTGCACAAAGTCACAGCAGGGATAAAGGACAGGATTCAAACCCCAGTCGGTCCAGCCAACCATGCAACCCCTCTGCTTCTTAACGGGAAGTCAGCATTGAAGGACTTAGACAATCATCAAAAGAATTAAATTCAGTGGACTAAAATATGTGGTTAGAAGTTTAAAATAAAGAAAATCAGGCTCATCGAGGTCAGATTCTTACTCAGAGTCACCCAGATGGGGGAAGAGCTGGGGTGGGTCTTCTGATGCTGTCTCATAATCTCTTAATTGAAAACATACAATTTTTAGTCTACACTAAAGATTTATTGCTCAATCTCAATGCTGTTTTAAATTCTGACATTTTTACTCTATACCTCAAACACCAAGAGCTGTTTTTCTAATTAAGTCTTTTTTTTTTTTCCAGTAAACGTACCAAATAAGAGACAGCTGTGGGAGGAGGGGTTCCGTTTCCCGCATTAGCTGATGATGACTTTTTAAAAATGTTAGTGTTTATGGTCGAAAAACTGAGAAAGGAGACAAAACAAACAAAACAAGTAAGGTAATGAAGAATGGATTTGTTTCTTAGCTGCCTGCCTGGAAGGTTAAAAGGCCATGAAATAACTGAGAAATTGACCAAAGGATAATTTAGTTTGACAATGAGAGCTAACCCTTACAGAGCCTACTACGTGCCAAGCATGATGCGTGCTGTTTCATTTACTCACTACGACACTGTGAAAGAGAGGCTGTTCCTAGCCCCATTTTATAGGTGAGGAAACCTTGGCTGAGATGTAAAAATGTTGCCCAAAGTCACAGATAGTAAATGGGGAGCTGTTTTGTTATTTCTAAGCTGCTGCTTTCTATAGGCGAGGCAGTGGCAGCCCAGAGGACTGAAGCATTTGCCACCATCAGAAACGCTAATGAAGGGGCAGTGCTGTGCCTGGGATCTTCCAGGCCAACTAGCCTGATGACAATCAGGAATTCCTGGAATTATCATGGGCCACCTGTTACCACAAATATGCTTTGAGGGAGATTCATCTATTTTCCAAGGAAATATCACTTCAGGAAGTAAAATCTCTCCTCAAAAAAAAAAAAAAAAAAAAAAAAAAAATGGAATTGGCCAGGCCTAGTGGCTCATGCCTATAATCCTAGCACTCTGGGAGGCTGAGGTGAGAAGATCACTTCAGGTCACAAGCTGAGACCAGCCTGATCAAGAGCGAGATTCCCATCTCTATGAAAAATGGAAAAATTAGCTGCATATTGTGGCACACTCTGTTAGTCTCAGCTGCTTGGGAGGCTGAGGCAGGAGGATCTCTTGAACCCACGAAGGAGTTTGAGGTTGCTCTGAGCTATGATGACACCACTGTATTCTAGCCAGGGCAACAGAGGGAGACTCAGTCTCAAAAAAAAACCAAAAACAATAACAATGACACATGAATGGAGTCAAAGGACTTTTTTTTTTTTTAGAAACGCAGTAAGGACATTATGTCCAAATGAACAGGTTTCTCTGAATTCATATATGCATTAACAGTATCTGAGAACACTGATGCTTGGGAAGTTGAAAGGCATGATTTTTTGGGGGGGAAAAAGTCACAGCTTAAGATACGAACATTTCTAGATTTATGAAAATTGAGTGTGCGATGTTTTCGGACCAAAAGAAGAAAAAATACTGTGCTGTTAGGGATTATCCTGTTGTTCTGGTACCTGTCTACAGATGTTGGTTTCTATAGAACTGAATTACCAAGATGGTGGGTGACAAGGTGCTCTCCATCCTAAACGTGGCATGTCTTTGTTGTGTATTTTCAGGGTTGCGTTTATTTAGGACAATGTGGCAAGTTCAGTGGAAGATGTTGCGCAGTGATCCACACTTGCTACACCGAGTGGAATAGGCCCCTTCACTTCCAAGGAAGCCCTATCTAGGGCTGCCTCCATGAGAGGGAAACATTTTCCTGGAAAGAAGACAATAGAGAGGAGGGAGGAATTCCTGCATGTTATCTCCATGCGAGGATTACTCAGTGATCAGCTCACAAAGAGATACTGAAACCAAAGTTACCATGCCTGCCTGTGGAGCTGCCCTGAGGCTGGAGGAGCTCATCTAAGTGGTTTTTTTTTTTTCTTTTCATGTTTTTGTTTTTCCCTCTTTGGGGATAGTTGGCAGTGTCTGGAGATATTTTTGGTGGTCACAATTTGAGGGGTGTGTGTTACTGACGTCAGTGGGTACAGACTAGGAATGTTGCTAGACATCTTACAATGCACAGGGTAGCCCCCCTGCCCAACAAATAATCATCTATCCTAATATGTGAATAGTGCTGATGTTAAGAAACTGGGGATCAGTGGATTTCTCTTGGTTCTAATTAAAGTGTTATTCCTCTGTCCTTGGGCTGTGCCCCAGCCATCAGTGTGATTGCTTCCGTAAGTGAAAGTCTGATTGAATTAATGTGCACTAAGGTATGAATGAATGATCACTGCCAACAGGAACATCTGTATTTTAAGTGATTCACTAACGTACTCCAAGGTCAACTCCAATCAATGGAACTTTTAGCCATTATTAAGGGTGCCATAATAACATGTCCATTTATTTTTGGTAGATGGGAAAGATGGTGGGATTTATAAAGCATTGCTCGCTTTTTAAAGTCATAGTATACATGAGCACATCTGTGAAATATAATCATACATGCTTTTATCTTACCAGAAATTATTTGCACCTGGTATTTTTTTTTTTTTTAAATTGAGATAGAGTCTCATTACATCACCCTTGGTAGAGTGCTGTGGCATCATAGCTCACAGCAACCTCAAACTCTTGGGCTTAAGTGATTCTCTTGCCTCAGGCTCCGGAGTAGCTGGGGCTATAGGCGCCTGCCACTATGCTTGGCTATTTTTTTGGTGTAGTTGTCATTGTTGTTTAGGTGGCCCAGGCCAGGTTCGAACCCGCCAGCCTGGGTGTGTGTGGCTGGCGCCTTAACCACTGTGCTATGGGCGCTGAGCCTACACCTGGTATTGATCACAATTGTTTTCCAGAAAGGGAAGAAACAGTATAAGAATTTTCCAATGCTCCAAACAAATCTTATTTTCATTTCCCTTCATTGCTAATATTGGCTTGTAGGTTTTGAATATGATAGGACCCATATGTTAGGTATTTGAAGCACTCTGTTACCACAAAGCCCAGACGATCTTCTCTTGGGACTCTGTGGGTTGATATTCAGAAGTCATGCTATGTGGGCTTTTATCTTAGGCAAGTGAAATAGACACAGCTTGCACAAAGTAATGAGTACTGGGGATGATCTACAGTGTAAGTTCTTATTTTAAAGTTTTGTTGTTCTTTTTGCCAGCATATTATGGTGCTAAAATTAAGTGGTCCTACCTGGGTAACCCACACTGGATGACTACACAAATCACTTCATCTCTCTTCAGACTCTCTGCTATTCTGATCATCAGTTAGGGGCATGTATGGCAAATTGATGTGTGGCAATATTCCATGCCTAATTTCAGAGGCAAATTAGCTCAATTGGTCCCAGTTTAATGGGCTTTGAGTATTCAGAGAATAGTGGCAGCTAAAAAGGGACATTAGGGCCACACCAGTTCAGCCACCTCATTTGAAGGAAAGCAAATTAAAATCCAAGCAGGTGGCATGGTTTGATCCAGGCCACTTGCATAGTTAACAAGCAATACCAAACCTTGACCCCCTGCAAGTGTGCTGACCCCAGTGCAATGTTCCATCAGCAGCCTCCCCTGTGATACAGGAGAAGTGAGACACAGTCTGTGGTAAGACTAGATGAAGGCAGAGAGCCCTCATCCAGTGAAGTGACCTCCTAGTTTCCAGAGCTAGCAGCCGCTGTCTTTTGTATCTAATTTGTCCTCAGGTTAAGACAGCAGCTGACTACCTAGGATCAAATAGTATTGGGGTGAAATCTTCAGAAGATTCCTGAGGTAGATATTCTAAACCAGTATGCCCCTGGGGGGTGGCAAACAATGGCATTCTATATGGGGGGTGAACAATTTTGGTAATGTGTTATGACATGAACAACAGCAGTGAGAATAGTAGTAAAAAGCGATAAGGATGCCAAGTAGACCAGATCCTTAGATAGCAAGAGTTTGGAGAGAGAGAGAGAGAGAGAGAGAGAGAGAGAGAGAGAGACAGACTTGATTAGGAAGTGTGTTTGGTTAAATTAACACAGGACTAGGCCAAGCTGTCCTGGGTCCAGAGCCCCATACTCTGGCCAATTTAGGTTTTGTCCTCTTGGCCAGTGCCCATGGAGATCAAAAGCCTTTATTCAATTGATTTGTGGCACATGGAAAATTCTTGTGAAAGGTTGGGACTTAACAGGGTCAGGAAGCAAAGCACATTCTTAATCTCAGAAATTTTGAATCTTACCCATGTCTTTAGCAATTAAGCATGCTGTTGACTGTCTTCTTTGAAAGGAGAGGGTGCTTACCATGGATACAACTGCTCCTGCCCGAAAACAGAGATTAGGCTAATCCCATCCCTGGTCACTCCTTCTTGAGTTCTCCTATGAGAAGGGGCTGAATAAGAATCACACAGGAAAGGATCTTTAGAAAATCCTTGTCCGGAAAGGAGGGAACAATATAATCAGATATACTGTGGAGGCAGCCAGCAGCAGCAGATCCCTAAAACTTTAGCTGTAGACTGTCAGGGGTGTCTTCTGCACAAACACCCTAAAGTGGTGTTTAAAATTAATGGGTAATTTTTAAAGGATCAGGCCTGGAATGTGGGCCTGGAGGATCCATTTCTGAGTCAGACTTGTGACTTTTTACTTCCTGGACTGGGGAATGGGTTGTTCAGGAAATCTGGATGGCATTCGGTTAATGAGGTATTATCAAACTTATGCTCTGAATTTGAAGCAAGATAACAAGATAGCTGCATTTGTTCCCATAAGCTTTCCCAACAGGGGTGGTGCATTTGGCCTGCAGACACCACCATGGAGGCTCACTATGCTCCCACCATGGTAGCACATGCCTTTATTTCTTTTGACCCTCACACTAATGTTGGCATCTACATGTACAATGATCATCTCCATTTTACAAATGAAGAAATATTTTACAAATATTAAAAAACAAGAAGGCAACTTGCCCAAGGCCACAGCTGAAAAGGCAGGGCCACCGTGAGCCATGCTGGGCATTTGACAGCTGGCCTGTGCTCTTAACCCTGCTGCTTCAAGGAGTCAGCAAGGCAGCTGTGGGCCAGGGCATAAGAACTGGCGGGTAGAGGGCTGGCCGGAGTGAAACTCATACACACTTTCTTGGGTTGAAGACATATTGTCCTGATTATTTGTCCTTTTTCTCCCCCATCCTATTCTGCATTTAAGATAAAGAAGATAAAGGGGGACATAAAGGGAAATAAAACAGAACTTCATGGAAAGAATGCAACAAGAAAGTAAAAAAAAAAAAAAAAAAAAAAAAGGCATGTCAAATCAAATGAATAAGGAAGTTCATCTGTTCCATTTTCAGAAGTAACAGAACAAGAGCTGAGAGACAAGAAGTCAAGGAGGGCCAGAGGTCAGGGTTCCCCAGGTGGGCATCTGAAGCCATAAGACTGAAATTGCCGCAGTAGCTGAGCGGAACTGTATTGTTGTCTTCCTTCTCTTTGGGGGCTTTGCATGCTCTTCCTGTCAGCGAGCAGGAGGGGCTGCTGCAGCCTCATTGCCCTTCTGGCCCTCAGGAAGCCACTTACTATCTCTGAAGACCCTTCTCCTATGACTTGCAAAGGAGGCTTAGTTATGGAAAGGCCACCAGCCTTGAAGAGGGCTCTGCTTTGATGTTTCTTTGTTTACTCTTGTTGGTACTGAATAAGTATTTATTTGCTGCTCAAAACATTGTGTTTTAAGTCCTTGCAAATTAAACAAGCTTTGTAGATATAAATATTCTCACCCTGTCCTTTCAACTTCCAACAGAAGGAATTGAAACATTTTGAAACAGTTTGCACTTGACCTAGTCTTACAGATACATCATTATGTACTAGTTCATTTTATCTGGAATTCTAGGCATGAATCTATCCTGATAGCCTAGATGCATAGGGACAAAGAGCAACAGCAGTAACATTTATTGAGTGCCTGCTTGTGACAATGACTGTACACACATCCTTTATTGATTTAGGCTCTTTTCCTTCTATTTTTCAGTAAATCTCTGCTACTTCCCCAGAGTGTACTATAGGACTTGACAAGTAGGAGGCACTCAATAAATGCTTTCTGAATGATTAAATAGAGTCTCACCACAACTCTAGGATGCTTTTAATGCTCATTTTACAATAAGAAAATTGTGACTTTGAAAGCTTAAGCAAGTTGCTCCAAGTTACAAGGTTAAAAAGTGTCAAACTGAGGATTTGAACCCAGGGACACTTGACTCTAAAGACTCCAAAGTCTTTGTTCTTTTCACTACACCCTGCCAACTCCAGGAGAAGTTAGAAAAAGTGGGCAACATAGAGCAACCTAGCCCCACCTAGAGATGCTGATATTAATTGGGGGAGGGTCCAAGGACTGGAATAGATACTTTTTAAACAAAAAGATGACTTCAATATAGAGACCAAGCCCTTCCTAAGCTCATGTCCATAATGTCATTGTGTAGTTTCATAGTCCTCTCTGATACAGGCTCACCATCGAAATCAGTGCACTCCGTACTTCCTAGACACAAAAGTAGACTGCATTTCCCAGCCTCCTTTGCTTGGAGGCATGGTTATGTGACTGAGTTTAGCCAATAGAATAAATGAAAGCATTGGGTACAACTTTCAGGCCTGGCCTGTAAAACCTCTTGTAATGCATCTTGTTTTATTTTCTGTCTCTCACTTTCTGTCGAATGAAGAAAATTCTGAGGTCTCAGAAGGAAATGTGGATGTAAGAAGGAGAGTCTGGGTCCCTAAATAACCTTGACAAGTATCACTTGCCAACCAAGAATAAGTGGCACTGGATTTAATATGAGTGAGAAAAAAAACTTGTACGAAGGCACTGAGATTTGGGGGTTCACCTATTACAGCACAGAGTATTATTTTACTAATAGACACTCTGTGATTCCAAATAGTTTTGCTATCTATTATTTGCTATTCAATATTTTATAATTCCAATCAGAGATGTGAAGGATCATCTATGCAAGCAACCAAAACATCTGTCTGGTGTGCTGCTGTGTGGCCAGATTGTGTCACTTTCATGAACATAGTTCATGGACATAGTTTCTCCACCTATAATTTCAGGTGTTGGGTGGTCTGTAAGATTCCTTCTGATTCTAAACTTCTACAAATCTTCTCAAATATTAAAAAATATATACTGATGTGTTCAGAAACTATGATCTCTTAAATGAGAGCTCCTCAAAGTTAAGAGCTATTTCTCAGCTGTGTTTATATGCCTAATATCTTAGATGCTCAAAAATGTTAAATTGTATTATTAATAGAATTTTCTGTTGAAAAACTCAAATAATTTATTCATGTTCTGATTTATTTCAATAATTTCTTGATCTAATTTGGAGCATGGTATCAAATGATTGAAATTCTCATGAATATTTTCATTATGCATTACTGAGCATCATAGGTTATTTTATGTTCATTTACATAGACTTAATCTATAAAGAATGATTTTATAATAATACTGAAATACTTTTTTTGATTAAAGGTAATACCAGCAGTAATTGGTATTCTGATGGCTTCATTTACATTTATATTTAACTAAATAATGTACGAGAATAATTTCTACTTAGAGTTGAGAAAATTGGAATATAAGAATACTTAAATTTTCTTATTCAAATGGCTCTTAACCAGGGATTCATAAAAGCAGTTTTTTTGGGAAACAATGACCATTTTCAAAAGTTTGAAAAAGCCCAAAGGAGATTATACAATAATATGGAGCAGCCTATCATAATTTCATAAAAAATCTTATGCCTTCTGATTTTTGAAAAAAAGAAAAAAACAAATGTTTTAATATATCTGTATAGTGAGAGAACATTGGACATTTTATTTTGCTCATCAAAAATATCAGATTAGTAACTAAATTTGTTTTTAATTACTAAAAACAGGTCAATGAATTCTATTACTTCATAAATAGAGTTTGGCAAATAAGAGATTTGAAAGTATAGAGTTCAAGGGAGGTGTGTGTCTGGGGAAAATAACAAGAGGGTCTTGGCAGAAAAATGTTGGAAACTACAATTTGACACTATGCAAGTAAAATGAAATCTAATTATGGGAAACCAGTGATTTTTGAAACTTTCTTAAATTGGCAGCATCAGGGAGATGTGTAGTCCCTTCCATTTTCTGCTACCACTTTCCACATGATGTGATAATATCATGCTAAGTCCTACATCCTGGGGAGTGCTAAGCGTCAAGGAAAACATTGTGTGGTACGGTCTCTTTGACTTGGCAGGCATAGGAATTGATGCTCATTAAAAAAATGAAGTAATAGATTCAAGTGTTTCTCTTGGAATTGATTTCTAGTTTTATTCCACTATGGTCTGAGAAAAAACATGTATGATTTTGATGCTTAGCAATCCTTGGGTCAATAATAAAATTAAGACAGAAACCAAAAGACTCCTTGAACTGAATGACAACAGGTACACAAGCTATCAAAATCTGTGGGATATAGTAAAAGTAATCCTCAGGGGAAAATTCATAGCCTTAAATGCTTATATCAAAAAGACAGAAAAATCACAGATTAACAACCTAATTTCACATCTCAAGGAACTAGAAAGGGGAGAGCAAACCAAACCCAAACTCAGCAGAAATAAAGAAAGAACAAAGCTCGGAGCAGAACTAAATTTAAAAAAAAAAAAAAGAAAAGAAAAAATAATACAAAGGGTCAATGGAACAAAAAGTTTTTTTCTTTAAAAAAATAAGCAGAATTGATAGACCTCTATCTAGATTAGCAAAAAAATAGAAAAGACCCAAATAAACTCAATTAGAAAAGAGATGGAGAAATGAAATTGATGCTACAGAAACACAAAGTATCATCAGTGATACTACGAAAATCTCTATGCACATATACTAAAACAAAGCAGAGGAAATGGATAAATTCCTGGAAATGGGTTTCATCCCAGGGATGCACGGATGATACAACATATTCAAATCTATAAACATGATTTGTCATATAAACAAAAGCAAAAACAAAGATCATATGATCATCTCAATAGATGCAGAAAAAGCTTTTGATAAAATTTAGCAATTCTTCATGATAAAAATCATTGATAAACTAAGCATAGAAGGAACATACCTTAAAATTATAGAAGTCATATGTGACAAACCTCTAGCCGATGTCATACTGACTGGAGAAAAGTTGAAAGCATTCCCACCAAGAACTAGAACATGATACGACCATGGTCAGCAATTCTAGTCAACATAGTACTGGAAGTCCTAGCCAGAGCAATCAGGTAAGAGAAAGGAATAAAGGGGATCAAATTGGGAAGGAGGAGGTCAAACTACTGCTTTGTGCTGATGATATGATCTTGAATCTAGAAAATTCCAAAGATTCCATCAAAGGACTCCTGGAATTGATAAATAAATTCAGCAAAGTCTCAGGTTATAAAATCAATGTATACAAATCAGTAGCATTCTTACACACTACATGGTATTGAGGCAAATGAAAAACTCCATACATTCATAATAGCTACAAAGAAAATAAAATACCCAGGAATATACTTAACCAAGGAGGTGCCAGATCTCTATGAGGAGAACTATGAAACACTGATGAAAGAAATTGCACATGACACAAATGGAAAAACATACTTGTAGATTAGTAGAATCAACATTGTTAAAATGTCCACACTGCTCCAAGTGATTTATAGATTAAGTGAAATCCCCATCAAAATATCAATGTCATTTCATAGATCTAGAAAAAGTAATTCTCTAGTTTGTTTGGAACCAAAAAAGAGCCCAATCAAAGCGATCTTAAGCAAAAAGAACACATCTGGAAGCAGCACATTACCAGACTACAAGGCTATAGTAATCAAAACAGCATGGTGCTAATATAAAAGTACAGACATAGACCAACATCATAGAATAGAGGACCCAGATATAAAACCACCTATCTACAACCCACTGATCTTCAACAAAGCAGATAACAATATGTCTCGGGGAAAGGAAGCCCTATTCAATAAGTGGTGCTAGAAAAACTGCATAGTCACACGCAGAAGCATGAAACATGACTCCTATCTGTTGCCATATGCAAAAATTAATTCCAGATGGATAAAAGAATTAAATATTACATTTCTAGAAATAAAAATTCTAGGAGAAAATGTAGGAAAACTCTTTTAGACATTGGTCTAGGCATAGAATTTATGACTAAGATCTCCAAAGCACATATAGCAACAGCAAAAATAAATAAATGGGACTTTATTAAATTTAAAAAGATTCTGCACATCAAAGGAAATAATCAACAGAGTAAATAGACAACCTACAGAATCAGAGAAAATATTTGCAAACTGTACATTTGACAAAGGGCTATGAAGAATCTCTTCTAGGCCTTTTGGGTAAGATCAAGTGCAGAATCTACAAAGAACTCAAATCAATGAAAAAGAAGAAACCCATTGTGAAAATGGGGCAAAAGACACAAACAGAAGTTTTTCAAAGGAAGATAGATGAATGACCAAGAAACATCTGAAAAAATACTCAACATCACTGATTATCAGGGAAATGCAAATTCAAATCACAATGTGATTTGACAGAATGGCCATTACTAAAAAGTCCAAAAACAGGGCAGTGCCTGTGGATCAAAGGAGTAAGGCACTGGCCCCATATACCAGAGGTGGCGGGTTCAAACCCAGCCCTGGTCAAAACTGAAAAAAAAAAAAAAAAGTCCAAAAACAATAGATGCTGGTGTGGATGCTGAGAGAAAGGAGTGCTTGTACACTATTGGTGGGACTGCAAATTAGTACAACCTGTGTGGAAAACAGTATGGACATTCCTCAAAGAAATAAATGTAGACTTATCATTTGATCCAGCAATCCCAGTATTGGGTATTTACACAAAGGAAAAGTCATTTCATCAAAAAGACACCTGCACTCAAATATTTATTATAGCACAATTCACAATGGCAAAGATATGGAATGAACTTAAGTGCCCATTAATTCATGAGTGGATTAAGAAAATGTGGTATGTACAAACCATAGAGTACTACTTAGTTGTATAAAGGAATGAAATAATGTCTTTTGCAGCAACTGGAGACCATCCTCTTAAGTGAAGTATTTCAGGAATGGAAAAACAAGCACCACATGTACTCTCTGACAATCAGGAGCTAATTAATGGGAGCTCATTGGCACAAAGAGATGTAAAGGTCATTGGAAATCAAGAAGGGAGTAGAGGGAAAGAGGGGCACCTGTTGGGCACAATGAACACTATTAGGGTAATAGGCACACTAATAGCCCTGCCTCAGGCATTATAAAAGCTATCCGTGTAAAAAAACATTGGTACTTCCTTAATACTTTGACATTAAAAAAGTGAATAATAATACCAGCAGATATTTTAAGATGCTTATTTTATCTGGGATTGCAAAAAGGAAGAAATTGTATAAAAAATTATCTACTTCCTTTTACATGAATTGTTTGCTTCAAATCTTATGTTTAGATTCCTATTTTGTTAAACAAATGTTTCCATAAAATAACAAAGGATAACAAAGGCATTTCTTGTTTCTCTCCTATTTTTCAGTAAAAATTCTTAAACTGTACATAAGATTCCTTAAAGAAATCTCAAGTATGATGCTACATTTCAACAGACACTGAGGAGAAAACAAGAATTATGGGAATGGGGTAAGAAAACTATAAAAAATCAAGCCCAACTGCTTCTTAAAAAAGTACAAACCCTCATTTACAGCTGTTGCCCAACCCCCATTGTATTACAGTAATTCTACTGGCTGTTTTCTTACAGCTAAATTAACATTTAGTGGATACTTACTATATACCAAGTACTCCCTCATAATGGCTATTCTGTGTGGTGCCCCAATGCTCCAGACTGTGTTAAATGATTTATATAAATCTTACATTCTCACCACAATCCTTTGAGAAAAGCTCAGCATTTTCAGCACTGGGATTTTTAAAAGAGCCCCAACTGAGTCAAACATGTAGTACAGACTGAGAACCAGAGCTCTGCAGGGGCTGCTCACTAGAGAGCTACTGTGTCTTGAGGCCCCCAAACATAAATCATTTAATTCATTTTAAAGAAATTAAAAACAAATAAATGAAAAACCCACCCTCCTACAATACAACTAAAAACTACCCATTAAAGACGCAGAGAATATCATTCTAAGCTTGATGCTTATAAAACCACTGTGGGACAGAGAAACAAGTTTCCTCATGACTGCTCCATTTCTTCAATGAAAAATATTGGCCTTGGCGGGCATTCCCAAAGGGCTTTTGATCATTTGCAACTGGAGATTTTGCTGCTCTGACAGGCCATTTAGATCAGTGAAGATGTCCAGGGGGCTAAAAGCAGGGTTTCAGGACCTGTAGGTCTGCCATTGATGGGCAAAAGTAACAGTATCACTCACACAGTCAGTGGGAACACAGAATCATTAATTACTTTTCAATTTGACAGCCTTGACTGAGTTGTGCCTGGATTAAAGGGCGATATTTTAGATGTTTTTTGTAAGTACACAGATGCCCAAACACTCTTTTTTTTTTTTTTTTTTTTTTTTTTACATTTTCTCAAATATATCCAATAGTAGGAAAAACTTCTTTATATAAGTGACTCTCAAACTTTTGTGTGTATCAGAATCACTGAGAAAGCTAATTAGGAACAAGATCCAAGCATTTGGATTTTTAATTTCAGGTTAATGTGAGGGTATATACAACCCAGTCATAATATTTGAATTTGTTAGATAGAGTTCATCCTGTAGTTGCATCCTGCATCCAAAAGGTGTGCCACATAACCTCTACATTGTGCCCCTTAAGGGGGAGCACACCCATCCCCCTTCTAGGCCCTCCCCCATAACCCCCCAACTTGAATGGAATTGAATTTTACCTCCTATGTGGGTGTGTATTAGATCATCTACCAAGTACATGGGATATTTGGATATTTGCTTTTCCATTTTTGTGATACTTTACTAAAAAGAATGTGCTTCAACTCCATCCAGGTTAACACAAAAGATGTAAGTAAAGTACCACCTTTTTTGTGGCTCAGTAATATTCCATGGTATACATATACCACTGTTTGTTAATCCATTTCTGAGTTGATGGGCATTTTGGTTGTTTCTACATTTTGATGATTACAAATTGAGCTGAAATAAACAATCCAGTGCAAACATGCTTATGATAAAATGATTTTTTTTTTCTTCTGTATAAATACCTAGAAGTGGGATTGCAGGATCAAATGGGAGGTCCAGTTTGAGTTCTTTGAGGATTCTTCATACTTCTTTTCAAGGAGGCTGTATTAGTTTGCAGTCCCACCCACAATGTAAAAGTGTTCCCCTCTCTCCACATGCATGTCAGCATCTGTAACTTTGGGAATTTGTGATGTGGGCTAATCTTACTGGGATTAGGTGATATCTCAGGGTGGTTTTGATGTGCAATTCTCTGATGATTAGGGATAATGAGCATTTTTTTCATATGTTTGTTGGCCATTTGTCTGTCTTCCTCAGAGAAGGTTCTTGTTAGCTCTTTTTATGGTGATTAATTTGTATTTTCTATAGATCCTAGTTATCTTTCAGATTTGTAACATGGAAATATTTTTCCCATTCTGAAGGTTGCCTACTTGCTTTAATTGCTGCATCCTTAGCTGTGCAGAAGCTTTTCAGTTTAATTAAGTCTCATTTGTTTATTTTTGTTGTTGCAATTGTCACTGAAGTGTTCTTCATAAAATCTTTCCTCAGGCCAACATCCTCAAGAGTTTTAGCCACACTATCTTCTAGGATTTTTATCATTTCATGCCTTACATTTAAGTCTTTGATCCATCTTGAGTCAATTTGTGTAAGTGGTGAAAGGTATGGGACAAGTTTCAGTCTTTTACATGCAATTATCCAGTTCTCTTATCACTATTTATTAAATAGGGAATCTTTTCCCAGGTGTATGCTTTTGATTTATCAGAGATCAGATGGCAACTAGAGACTGGTTTCATTACTTGATTTTCTATTCTGTTTCATATGTCTGTGTCTCTATTTTTGTGCCAATACTATGCTGTTTTGATCCCTGTGGACTTATAATATAGCCTAAAGTCTGGTAGAGTAATGTCTCCAGCTTTGTTTTACTAAAGCAATTACTAAAAATTGCCTTTCCTATATGATTTTTTTCAAAAATCTGGGAGCATTTGGGCAGCGTCTGTGGGCTCATTGAGTAGGGTTTTGGCCCTATATACTGAGGGTGGTGCATTCAAATCTGGCCCCAGCCAAACTGCAACCAAAAAATAGGTGGGTGTTGTGGTGGGTGCCTGTAGTCCCAGCTACTTGGGAGGCTGAGGCAAGAGAATCACCTAACTCCAGGAGTTGCTCTGAGCTGTGATGCCGTGGTACTCTACTGAGGGTGATAAAGTGAGACTCTATCTCAAAAATAAAAATAAAAATAAAAATAAAAAATCTGGGAGCATTTAATTTGGAAACATAAATATTTAGAATTGAATGTCCTCTGGTTGTATTGTTCTCTTGATCAATGTGAAGTGTCCATCTTTGTCTTTTTTGACTTTAAGTACTCTTGTATGTGAAAATAAGATTAAAATCCCTCCTTTCTTCTGATTTACATTTTCTTGAAATACTGTTTTCCATCCCTTCACCCTGAGTCTTGTCCTTCAAGGTTAGGTATGTTTCCTGGATCAGTATATGCATGGCATGTGATTTTTTATCCTATCAACCAGCCTATGCCTCTTCAGTGGAGAATTTTTTGCCATTAATATTTATTGAGAGAATTCATAGGTGTGGCTGAGTTCTTTTCATCTTATTCTGTGAAAGTCCTTTGCTTAGTTTTATCCTCTGCACCATTATGGAAGCTAGGTTTTATCCTTTAGTTTCTGAGTGTTTGCTTTGCTGGTGGTCTATTGTGTTGGTCAGTGTGGAGAATAGGTCTAAATATTTCCTAGAGAGCTTGTACTGTTGCAGTGAATTTCTTCAATGTTTGCATATCCGTGAAAGATTTGGTTTCTCCATTGATTTTGAAGTTTAGTTTAGCAAGATACAGAATTATGGGCTGAAACTTGTTTTGGTTAAGAAAGTTAAAGGTAGATGACCATTCTTCTCTAGCCTGGAAAGTTTCAGCTGAAAAGTTTGCTGTTACCCTAATGGATCTGCTCTTGTAGATCAATTGGTGCTTACTCCTGGCTCTTTGAAGAATTTTCTCCTTTGTCTTGACTTTGGACAGAGCAAATGTACCTTAGAGATGCTCTGTTTGTGTTGAGATGACCTGGAGTTCAATATCTCTCTCAAAGGAGTGCTTCATAGTCTTTAGTGAAACTTGAGAAATTTTCATTTCTAATACCCTATGGTAGGGCTTCCGTTCCTTTGGGATATTCTTCTTCCTCTTCAGGGATACCTATAATTTGTATGTTTGAATGCTTTGTGAAGTCCCATAGTTCTCTGAGCAAATATTCTGTTTTCCCTCTCTTTTTTCATGCCTCTTTAACTACCCAGGTTAACTCAAGAACTTTATCTCCTAGTTCTGAGATTCTTTCTTCTCCATGGTTTAATTTGGATTGATACTTTCTACTGCATCTTTAAGTTCCCTGATTGACTCCTTCAATTCAATCCATCATATCATTTCTATATTCGTCGTATTTTTCATACATTTTTTGGTTCTGTTTTACAACTTTTTCATCAACGTCCTTTATTTCTTTTACCATCCATATTTTAAATTCCCCTTCTGTCATTTCCATTCTTTCCTTATAGGTGGAATCCTGTGAGTTAGCTGCCTCATGGGCCCTTGTTGGGGTTGCTCTGTTTTGGTTGTTAATGTTGCCAGACTTTTTCTGTTGGTTCCTCCTCATGTGTGTTTTCTTCTTGTTCACTTCTTTTTCTGCTTTTTCCTTCTCACTACCTCTTCAGCTTTAAATTACCTTGACTCAGAGCTTACATGTTGAAGTGACCTTTTGGTATAAGGCCAAAAGGAAGAGAAGGGTAAAGAGAGAGAATGGAGAAAGAAAAGGAAAAGAAAAAGAGAAAAAAAAGATATAAAATAAAGAAGAAGGGGTGAGGCAGGTGCCTGTGGCTCAAAGGATTAGGGCACTGGCCTCATATGCCAGAGGTAGTGAGTTCAAATCCACCCCTGGCCAAAAAAAAAAAAAAAAAAGAAAAGAAAAGAAAGAAGCGGGGATGAAAGAAAACAATTGAAGAAGAGAAAAAGGAAAGAAAGAGAAGGAATGACAGGAGAAATGGTGGTGATCAGCAGGGTGCTATAACTACACTTGCAACTCTAGTTCTTTAGGGGGCTGGGATGGTTGGGTCCTCAAAGTCAGGAGGTCCTTATCAGCCTAGGCAAAAACAACACCCCACCTCCATCAAATATAGAAGAAAAAGAAAATAAAAATTAGCAGTATGTTGCAGTGGGGACCTACTTATACTGTCTTTCCCAAGGCCAAAGCTACATGGACACCCTAGACCATGAGCTCTTGACCTCCTTGAGCCAGACCAACACTGTGATGCCCCCAGCCAGACCAATGAATGCCTTGACCCGGCAGCACTTATAGAAAAGGAAGAAAAATAATAAAAAAATAAAATAAAAATAGATAAGGAGAATTAAGAGTACAATTATAAAAGATAAAGAAAAAAGAGATATCTTAGGCTGTTGTATGAGAAATTTCTGTGGGAAGGTTGAGAAAAGTAGGAAAATCTCTACCAAAAGAGAGAAAAAAAAGAAGAGAAGTTAAAAAGGAGGAAAGAATAATAAGGGCTGAAAAACTGTAACAAAAATGGAGGAGCCCTTGCTAGTCAAGAAAGTAAAGATGAAAAAGATAAAAATATAACCAGACAAAAAAGGACAAAATAACAACAGCTACAACAACAAAAAAGAGAAAAAGAAAACTAAGAAAAAAATTGTGAAAAGGAGCAAAAATCAAAGGTGTATCTATCTATCTATCTTTTTATATAGATATAGATATAGATATAGATATAGATATAGATATAGATATAGATATAGATGATATAGATATATAGATATAGATATATATATCAGTATATTGCCTGGACACCTGGTAGTGCTGTGTTGTTAAGAGATGAAGAACACCCACACTGCTTTTTCTGTATATAAAATGGAAGCTGGAAATCACTTTCTATTTGCAGAGAAGACGGAATCCTGTCTTCCTGACTTATTTGCCCTTTATCAGGTCTGGTTGCTTCATCAGCATTTTGTCTCCACGTGATTGGGGTCCTAACACTCTTGCCAGATTCCCTAGGAGGCATGTCAAACAGTGCCCTCTGACAACAAGGTGGCCTTCCCAGGGGTGCAAGGATGGTTGCCTAAGCTCAGCAAGTGCACCAGAGCTGTCTGGGCACTAGGAGGATCCTGTGCACTGTTCCTCTGATGCAGCCTTCCCACAATGGTGGCATGCTGCTAGCAGCCATGCTGATGGGAGATCCACCCTGTGCAGTATTCAGTCTTGGCCACTGGATGCTGTTCGAGTCCCCTCATTTGTTTAAGCAGTTTAAACTGGTTGATGGATTAATGTACACAGCTATGATTTAATTAAAAAAAATAAATAAACTGGTTGATGGAGCTGTTTAGTCCAAAATCAATAAACTGCAGGACAGCCCTTTCCTGTCCTCAGACTGAGTGAGGGCTGGTTGGCTGGTCCCTGGTCATATGCAAGCACTGGCTTCTGTGCCAATTCTCCTCAGCTCCAGGCCGCCTTGTCGGCCCCTGGAGTCCACCACTGCCTCACTGTGCCCTTGGAATGATGTCCTTGTGTAAGCTCCCCCAGCTAGAGGTGGCTGGAGTTCTAGTTCCCCTGTTTCACCACAAGTGGCTAGTAAGGAGCAGTTTCTAATCTGCTATCTTCCAGGTATTTGTTATTATTAGGTAAGACGGTAGGCTAGAGCTATTCTTATTTTAACTAAATTTGCCAGTGATTCTGACACCTACCACCAAGTTTGAATGAAACAGCTCTTTCCTTAATGCTGACACATATTAGATTCACTGGGAATTCCACCTTAGATCTATTCAGATGGACTCTTTATGGGTGGGGCACAGACATTGATATCTTTTGTCAGCTTCCCAGGTGACTGGACAGGCAGGGCTGAGAACCACCATGCCTACATCTTGCTTCTCAGACTGGGAACCTTGTGCCCTATAGTAACCTGGAGAGTTTTCAAGGAATACTTAGTCTTGGGTCCTCACTTAGAGATTGTGATTTAAGTGGTTTGGAATGGCAAGTGCATTAGGATTTTACAAAGCTCTCAGGGGATTCTAATGGCAGGACAAGTTTGAGCAGGACAAGTTTGGTCCTGTATAAAAGAGGGGGATCATCTGGCTGTAAATTTGGAAACTGAAGTTGTTCTGGGAGCAATTGTTTCAGAGTCCCTAGGAGTCTTGAGAGAAGATTTTTGCTAATATGATTGAATTTAATGAGATTTTATTAATTCAGTCTCAGTTGACTCTTAGTAAAGTAAAAAAACAGTGAAGTAATAGGTGAGAGAAGACTGCTTAATACACTTTCTTTAGAGACTCAGTATGCATATTAGGATGATAGAGACTAAGAATTTCAGTTAAGGCCAAACAAACAAAAACAAACAAACAAACAAAAATTAAGAGAAACATACTCATATTTAAAGTCATTTGACCCACAGTTTTCTAAGCTTTGGGACCTGATGGTCCAAGTAATCCACAGTCTGCTGTAGTGGCCCTGGGCAAGTCACTTCTCCATGCTGGCTTTCACCTGCCAATGTGTAAACTCTGAGGCTTAGAGAAAATGCCTCAGTTCAATTCCAGCACCAAGACAAGAATGTGTCTGCACTCTGCAGGCTTGGGGAGTTGGCGTTCCACCCTAGTTTCCTTTTTACAACACAGCCAAATTCCAGAGCGAAAATGTCATCATAGCCTAGACTTGAAAGAAAAGCAAAGATGGATAAAACGAGAGCCTGGGACTTTTCAGTTGGCGATGGTGGCAGGTGGTGGTGCCATATAAAAATAACTCTTGGCTCACTGTGAGCAAAATAACACCATATACTCATTATGAACTAAATTCTTGTTTGGAAAATTATTTTCAATTTTTTAAAGGACCTAGCACCTACATATGTGCAACTGTTGTGGACTTTAGTAGCCTAAGGGAGAACAGAGAGGAAGATACATCCTGACATAAAATAATCCTGTTAGGTTATGGTTGTTACTTGTAACTGTTAGGAGAAGACAGGTAGAAGGTTTGCTGGGTAATTCTTGGTTCCAGCAGGTAGGAAGGAGGTTGAGATGAGTTTATCAGAATGATGATGGTGGGGGTGATGGAAATAATAATGTGGGGTGTAGTGACTGAAGAAGAGGTGGTGTGGTGGTGATCATGATGATGGTGGCAATGGTGGAGGTGGAGGGGGGGTGCAGGGACAATGGGGGTAGGGAAAAAAGCAAACATTCTAGGAAGAGGATAGGAATTGTTGAGGAACAAAAAAATATTTTTCTTCACTTTTTGCTTCCGCCTTTCACTCTACATAAAGCTTTGTCCTTTGGACATTTCCAACTTCCTGATCACCTGGCTGCAGCTTAAATTTGGAAACTAAAGTTGCTCTGGAAGCAATTGCCTACAAGTCCCCCAGGAGACTTAAGGGAAAGTTTTTGCTACTCTGACTGAAGTTGATGAGATTTTATTAATTTTCTATTTTTCAGAAAGTCCCTACTTTTCTGTAGGAAGTTTTCTTCCAGTAGAAATTCAGGAAGTTGTAGAAGAGGGATAGGGGCAGTTCTTTGTGTAGACTACAGGGCAAAGTCCAGCATCTTTCACCTACTCATATTACATTAGGGGTTATTGTTGCCTCTATTTTCTGAGGAAAAATGAAGAATTTGCTTTTGTTTTAAAGAAAAGGATGTTAGCCACAGAAAAAACTCTTTTTTTGGTGGTTTCTTTTCTTTTCTTTTCTTTTCTTTATTTCTTTCTTTTCTTTCTTTCTTTTTTTTTTTTTTTGAGACAGAGTCTCACTCTGTCACCCTCAGTAGAGTGCTGTGGCATTACAGCTTACAGGAACATCAAACTCTTGGGCTGAAATGATTCTTTTGCCTCAGCCTCCCAAGTAGCTGGCACTATAGGCGCCCACCACAATGCCTGGCCATTTTTGGTTGCTGTTGTCATTATTGGTTAGCTGGCCTGGGCCGGGTTTGAACCCACCAACTTTGGTGTATGTGGCTGGTGCTGTAACCACTATACTACAGGCACTACAGGCACCGAGCTGTTTTTTGTGGTTTCTTGATTTTCCCCGTGTTATGTGGGAGGTGGAGAAAATCTGGAACTGAGATGCCAGTCTAGACTAGCACCTCTCACCCCCACACTAGATGGATGCTGTGGAGTGATTTTCGCTCATTCCTATCAATTCGTGTGTGACAGGGGAAAACATGTAAAATTATAAACATTTATGGTTTTGCCTGCCCTTGTTTTCTAAGGCGAGTGGGTTCCCAAAGATGATCTGTTTATTTTGCTGAGCAGGATTTTAGAAAAAACATGCAAAAGGGGGAAGTAGAGAGAAGAGGCTCATGATCTTCACAGGAGATGACAGGTGGGGCCAAAGGGTGGCCATGGGGAAGCTGAGGGAGGGGAAGAGGGACCTGGACAGGGGAAAACAGAAGTGTGTGCAGGGGACACACAAGGTTTTTGGTCTCTGGGGAGAGAGGGAGAAGAAGAATGAGGTTTCAGTAGTTACCATGAAGAGCGGATCTATGGGTGAGATGTTCTCAGGATGAATTAAAGACCTTTTATCTGATAATATTGTGTGTGCAATACTCTCTCTTCTGTCCTCATGGCATTTTGGAAAAGACTGCTGTTTCCTTTCTAGCCTACTTGAAGTGAGATTTTTATTTTTCCTAAAAGTGACACCATGCCAAGGAATGGGATGGGGGGGAGCAAAAAAAGCCCCCTTATTGCATGGTGTAGTTAAATATTAACAACAAAACAAAACAGTGTTCTTTTCTGTAATTGGCTCAACCAACAGTAGAGCTAGCTATTTGGGCAAGTCGGTTTTTTTCTTTCTGCTAAACTATTCACAACAACATTTGTAATGTGTATAGACGGCTCTATGGAATCCAAGGCCACATTTTATTTTTGGTCACATCTAGGGAAACAGGAACTCAGAAAAAAGTGAAATGAGCCTCCAGATCCCTCTTCAGAGTAATTATGCCAGGAGTGAATACATCAATCTAAAGCCTCCCTGATCTGGAGCAAGGGGAGAAGGAATGCATAGGGTCATGTTGGCCCTCTGAGCTGCTGACCTTCCTTGGCTTCCCGATGTTTGGGGAAGGGACAGAAGGACCTTCACTGCTGTAAGGTCTTGCCCTCCCTTCCCTAAAAGCTAGGGCAAGGGTACTTTGGGTAGATGCCTGGTGCTAAGTAGGAGAGGATGTTGTTGAGAAAAGCTAAGTCATTTGTCTGATTCAAAAGAAATACGAGTCGAAATAAAAGTGCCCACTCATCCTACAGAATCCATCCCACTCTTTCCCTCAGTACTCCTCAGAAGACATTTCTAAGCTTGACAACAAAAGCACAAATCCTAAAATGACATCTCACTAGAACTCACTCTATGTAAGCTCAGAACTTTCTGTACATTTAAAAATTCCACAGCAACAAGTTTAAAATTTATTTGTAAGTGGTTCAAAATAAAAATTAGGTAGAAAAAAAGAAGAGAAAGGGAAAAGATTAAAAGATAAAATTTAACATTTGAAGACTCTGGGAATTCTTTATATAAATATTGCAACTATTCTGTAAGTGTAAAATTGTTTCAAAAGAAGTCATTTTTAAAGAGGTCAAATATTACTATATATAAAAAGATACATATTCTACATTGGGAAAATACTTGTAACATTTATGATAGACAATGGATTAATTCCTTAATTGCCAAATCATAAGAAAAAGACAAACACCACAGCTATGATTTAACAATAAAAAAAAAAAAAAGAAAGAAAGAAAAAGACAAACACCACAATGGAAAAGTTAAACAGGTAAGCTACAAAAGATGAAGTTTAATTGGCCAATTTGTGTGTAGTCAATTTATTATCAATGAGAAAAATGTAAAGGTTTGAAAAGGGGCTGTGATAAAATTTTGCCTAAGAAATTGCCTCCTCCAAAACAAATAGACTAACTGTTAAAACATTCTACATTTGAAGGGTTTATGATTAAATGGAGGCTACACTGCTGGTGAATGTCTCAATGGGTCTAATAATCTGGTTATGATTTGGCCACAGAAAATGTTTTGAAAGCTGGTCAGTCCCTTTGATCCAGCATTTCCTTTTACTTGGTAGAATTTACCCTGAGGAAATATTAGAGGTGTGAAATTATGTACAAGGCAGTTAATTATGTTTGACGTATCAATGCATATTCAATAAATACATATTCATCATATATTATTTGCAATAATATTGTGTTACTAGACTAACAATCAGGAGCTATATCACCATATGATGGATTACTAAGTAGTCATGAACAAAATCCTTGTGAGGAAGAGTGCTGACAATGAAAAACGTTGACAACATGTTCACTGTTTAAACATTAGTGATCTTTGAGTGGTGTCATTATTTTACTGTCAATGACCTTCTGTCACTATGAAAAACTATCCTACATAGTTAGTAGGACATTTGTACCACTGTGGTTCTATTTCTGGAGGAATGAAATGGCCATGAAGAAGCTGGTGAAAAGCCTAAGGAATACCTAAAACTCTGCTCTTCAAAAATAACATGGGTTTTACAATAAAATACTGAATTTTCACAACTTAAATGTTTTGTTTGACCTTGAAAAACTTTCTAAGTAGGATAGTTTCAAAACTCCAAATACCTTGTTGAGGAGTTTGCTTTTTCTTTATTTTCAATCATTAATGTATGTATACCTTACATTATGAAAATGCAACTTATACATATTTAAAATTGAAGTGTAGATAAATCCAATTTTAAAAGTAAAAGGGGGTTAGGATGAACTAGCCTCATTTTCTCATTTAATAGGTAAGGAATCTAAGACCTAGCCAGATGAAGTGACTTGCTTAGTTAATATCCTTAATATATAAATGGGATATTAGAGAAAAAGACAAAGATCGTAACGGGCAAATGAGCATTAAATGTGAACAAGCAAATTAAGATGAAGAAA